>CABHPH010153024.1:69484-86078 GCA_902168325.1 Peromyscus nudipes | reverse complement strand
TTCAATCTCCTAAGGAAAAACAACAAAAGAAGTTCTCTGAAGTAAGGCACAATACCTTATCTTTTTAAAAATCCATTAAATTGGTTGGGCGGTGGTGGTGCACACCTTTAATGCCAGCACTGGGAGGCAGAGGCAGGTGGATCTCTGTGAGTTCAAGACCAGCCTGGTTTACAGAGCCAGATCCAGGACAACCAGGGCTGTTACACAGAGAAACCCTGTCTCAAAAAATAAAATAAATAAATCAAAAGAAAAAGAAAAGAAAAAAAAAAGAAAAAAAAAGAAAAAAAAAAAAGAAAGAATGTAGAGCAGCTGGCCTTGAACTCACAGAGATCCACCTGCCTCTGCCTCTCAAGTGCTGGGATTAAAGGCATATGCCATCACCACCCAGCCTGACACTAATTTCAATAAATCAATTTATAATTTCCATGAAGACAAGAAATACATTTTCTTCTTCATTTGAGTAATTTTTACAAGTTAGATGTTTAATTGATGTTCAGAACAATGCACTAATGACTATCCTGTTATGGTAAGAACGCACATATGTGCATGTGTGTGCTTGTATGTTTGTGCAATGAGTGCACTGTGGATTGAACCCAAGGCCTTGCCCATGCTAGGCAAGTGCTCTACCACTGAGCTACACCCTGAGCTCTCAAATAATTTTGGATACATTCGAATTTACCACAAATTCTACCTTTCTCCTTTACCTTCTCCTGCTACTCTCCTAGTTTAATGAAAAAGTCTCCTGGTCCCCAAGTCCTGGGTCTCTTTCCTCTGAATTACCAAGCAACAGGTTAATTTCTCTGAAGCAAAGTTTAAAAACCAAAACAAGCCACCATTTACCTCTTGGAATTATGTTCCAGCTTGAAGGCTGCCACTCAAGGCCCTCCATAATAATGAACAGAAGCTCTATAAGGTGGCTTCTGTCCCATTGGCTCCAACTAAAACATTTTTCCCAGTAGCCAATCGACATTTTTACAGATCGGTGTCTCTGTTCACATCATTTCTTTTTCCTTTCAATGGTTGCCTACCCAAATTTTATATATCTGCTTAGATCCTTCTCTTCTAACCATTCTCTTGAAAAAAAGTTTTTTTTTAAAATCTGAACTGGGCATGTAGCTCAATGGTAGTGTACACACACACACACACACACACACACACACACACACACAAAATCTTTCTATTCAAGTTGATAAAGTTTGCACCTTTATGGTGTTGGTTCCAGATCCTCCTTCATTTATATGGTATTTTGAGAAAGGGTCTGGCTGGGCCTTGAGCTCAGAGATCAGTTCTCTGCCTCTGCCTCCCCAGTACTAGGATTAAAGATGTGCGTTCCTTCCTTTGTATGAAATGTGACCTAGCTTTCCTTCTTTACTGTAAATATTTGGAGTGGAGATTATATCTTATTAACTTTCCAATATCTGCAATAGTAGAAGGGAACATGCCCATGAACCCTTAATTTTCATATGTACAGATCCCCCAATAGGCTTTATAATTCGTTAACATAAATTTTGCCATAATTATGGATTCCTATTCCTATTTACATGGTGTCCTAGTTAGCTTTCTGTTGCCATGATAAACACCATGACCAAAAGCAATTTGAGGAGGAAAGGGTTTATTTGATTTATATGACCAAATTGCAGTCCATCATTGAGGCAAGAACTCAAGCAGGTAAGGAAGCTGGAGGCAGGGACTGAAGCAGAGACCAAGGAGCAAGACTGCTTACTGGCTTGCTCTCCTGGCTTGCTCAGCTTCCTCCCCTCCTTCCCCCTTCCTTCCTTCCTTCCTTCCTTCCTTCCTTCCTTCCTTCCTTCCTTCCTTCCTTCCTTTTTCTTTCTTTCTTTGTTTTTGGTTTGGTTTTCAAGACATGGTTTCTCTGTGTAGCCCCGGTGGTCCTGGAACTCATTCTACAGAGCAAGCTGGCCTTGAACTCAGAAATCTGCCTGTATCTGCCTCCTGAGTGCTGGGAGTAAAGGCGTGTACCATTGCCTGGCTCAGGCTGCTTTGCTTTCTTTCTTTCTTTCTTTCTTTCTTTCTTTCTTTCTTTCTTTCTTTCTATCTTTCTTTCTTTTTTTTTTTTTTCAAGACAGTGTTTCTCTGTGTAGTTTTGGTGCATGTCCTGGATCTTGCTCTGTAGACCAAGCTGGCCTCAAACTCACAGAGATCTGCCTGGCTCTTCAGGCTGCTTTCTTATACCACATAGGACCACCAGCCCAGGGGTGGCACTGCCCACGTGGGCTGGCCCTCCCATATCAATCATTATACAAGCCAATGCCCCACAGACTAGCCTAGGTAATGTGATGGAGCCATTTTCTCAGTTGAGGATCCCTCTTCCTAGATGACTCTAGCTTGTGTCAAGTTGACAAAAACTAACCAGCCCACATACAAAAATACTCCACAAAGAGAAAACCAAATGCATCTGGTATTACTCACATTGCAACAGGCCTCCAGACCTTAGCATAACTGACGCCGTGTTAGAGACACCATTCTGACCTTAAAACCCAACATGTAGGCCCCACATACCTGCCAAAATGGAAACAAAGACCTAATCCATCAAAGACCTAGTCCACCGTTCCAGAAAAGTTCCTAAATGTACTGACCTTGCTTTATGGTTTCTGTAGTTCTGCTTCTTGCTAATTGTGACAACCTGGCTATGGTTTGTGTACTTAAAAGACAAAGGGCTATAAGGCTCAGAGCTGCAGGATTCTGGCAAGTTCCCAATACAGCTGCCAGCCAGCAATAAAGACTTTCTTTTCTATTTTAAGAGTGCCCTTGTGGTAGTCTCTGGTGGGCTTATCTTAAAACAACACGTTCACATGACCTAATTAATCCTTCTGTATATTTTCATATGCTTTTTCTCCATTTCCATAAGATTATAAGAACCCAGAGGGCAAGAGAGATATTTCTCTATCTCCACAGTGTACCTGACTATGTCAGAAAAGCAGACTGCTCACCTGAGTGGAAGAGAAGCCTCCATATGCATTGCGTTGCTTGGCCAACCAAGCCACTATGCCAGTAGCCTTGGCTACTTCCTCTTGAGTCAGGGAGTTCTTGGTGAGCTGAGCCAACAACACATAGGATGTAAGTTCTACATCCACTGCCTGAGGCTCGGACCAAGGACTGGCACGTGCAACTTCAGGTTTCTGGTTCCAGTGAACGGATTCTCCTACAGAGAAGAAAGAATCACCATAAAGGTTTGCGAAGAGCTGACAGACTTTCCCACTTTCACTTAATAAACAGCACACCTTAAAGTGGAGAAGTGTCAGCCAAGAAACAATGGTGGGTTAGAAAATACTTCTCAGAATCACCTGGTTCAGTTAGCCCTAAGTATGTATGGGGTGTGTGTGTGTGTGTGTGTGTGTGTGTGTGTGTGTGTGTGTGTGCAAACAACCACACATAACTCCCTAAGGTGAAGCTAGGAGGTCAGTAAATGTTCTTGCTGCAGAAATACGTGAGAAGCATTCTTGTTAGTTTAAAGGTTCTGGTGCTGATGCAGAAACTTCCAATGAGAATTTTCGGCGCTTGGGGCACTTGTTGCTGCTGAACAAGATTTCAACAATGTTTCATTATTTGCTTCACTTCCTCAAAGGCTGGCCATTTTGAAAACAAAAATAGTAAGATGTGAGCCGGGCGGCAGTGGTGGCGCGGGGCGGTGGTGGTGCACGCCTTTAATCCCAGCACTCGGGAGGCAGAGCCAGGCAGATCTCTGCGAGTTCGAGGCCAGCCTGGTCTACAGAGCGAGATCCAGGACAGGCTCCAAAGCTACACAGAGAAATCCTGTCTCGAAAACAAACAAACAAAAAAGGTAAACTATGTATCCGAATGCTAAGAAACCATAGAAGATACGTTAATGAAAGAGACCAAATAAAACATACTCATAGGGCGATCAGGTAGAACGTGGGGCAAAAATAAACCTTGATGATGGGGTAACCTGAAAAAACACATGGACATAAAGAGTGGGAGGAGGCTGTTTAAAGAGCAGTTGAGATAATGAATCACCCAATGAGGTCATCTAACTGGAAGAACAAAGCAGAAACATGTGAGCTACAATTCAAGATAACTCGAAAGGGACCAGCACAATGAATCAATCTAATGGGGTACAGGTGTGTCCTGCCCACTCTCAACGAGAGTCATGTACAAGACAAAATCTATCCTGAGCTCATAGGAGGGGACAGTGTGGGACTGGTGTTCATATAGATGGAAGCTGAGATTAAATTTCTGCCTGGAAATATAATTCTACATATGTAGAGAAAGAAAATGTACTGATGTTTCACTTAAGACTCTGTTATAACTTCAAATATTATTCTAAATATACCCAACTTGATCTTAGACCAAATGTCTCCAAAATAGTTCTATGACACCAGTAAACCTGACCAATTTCAACAGATACATTCCCATGTTCCGAATATGCAGTGATGTCTAAATGGACTTTCTCTCACAGCTCCCAATGATGAGCTTGTGATTCAACTTCTACCAAAATAATCCCTAAATTTGAACATATGTGAGGCAGAGGACGGCACAGAAAATGATGGCTAACTCACAGCACACCTTTAACAATTCCAAAGAATGCCTACCATGACCAACATACCTGAGACAGTGGCCTGTTGATCTAACTTGTGAAGAAGAGCACTTCTACTTTCCATTTCTCCAGCCAGAGAGAAGGTATAAGCTAATAGGGCCTGGGTGTAGAGGTTGTTAGTGGAGGTGACAGATTTCCTGAGGCACTTCAGACCTTGTCTCACCATCAAGTCCTAAAAGGCCAAGATGAACAACTGAATTCATAAGGCACTATCATAAGATGGGAAGCAATAAGGATATCATCATATCTTCCTTGACTTTAACAGAGTGAATAGTGGGCCAGTGGTTCGGTGGAAAATGTCACTTGCCACCAAGCTTGATGACCTGAGTTGGATATCCAAAGCCCATGTGGTGGAAGCAGACAACCAACTCCTGTGCGTTGTCTTCTAATCTACACGCACGCGCACACGCATGCACGCACGCACGCACAGAATAAAATATAACGACAGGGTGGATAGGAACAAAGAAGAGCAAATGTCTCTAGGAACAGGCAAGACAAGGAGTTAGAAAACTCACATCGACCGTTTTTCCCATCTCCAGCAGTGCAGCTGTGATGTACGCAGTCAAGGAAATCTCATCTTCAACACCACCCTAGAGGGAAGCAGGGAGACGGGGCATCAGAGCTGGAGCCACACCTCCAAGAAGAACTGCGGAGTGAAGAAGAAGTGGTCTCCACGGGAGGTCTCGGGTAACAAAGACTTCAACAGAAGCCACAGGAGGAGGCGGCCTGAGATCGGCTGCTGGATGGGCACTTAGAAACTCTTAAGAGGGGTTAGATCAGAGGTTAAAGGTGGAGGAATAAGTTTCTCATGGGGACCCCCACCCAGGAACACAAGCCCAGCCCCTTATCCAGGAAAGGTGAAGTGTAACCTTCTCTGCTCAACACCGTTCCTAGAAAGAGCTTCGGAAATCTGGAAAACAACGGAATCTAAATTATCCTTATTCCATGGAGAAGACAATAAGTACTTAAAGACATGAAATGGCTTGCTCACGGAAGCACAGCTAAAACACTGTAAGTATGGAATTTGAAGTTAGAGAGTTTAACTGGTGTTTTCATGCCGAACCATTGAACTGATGATACGGTGATGAGTTTCTTAATTGGCTATTTGGCTCCGGTAAGAAAGGAGAAAAAACCAAAACCCTAGAATCTTTTTTTTTTAATATTTATTTTTATTTTTATGTGCATTGGTGTTTTGCCTGCATGCACGTCTGTGTGAGGGTGTCAGATCTTGGAGTTACAGACAGCTGTGTGCTGTCATGTGGGTGCTGGGAATTGAACCCAGGTCCTCTGGAAGAGCAGTCAGTGCTCTTAACCTCTGAGCCATGTCTCCAGCCTAAAACCCTGGAATCTTGTTCTAACCAACTCTTATTGTGTACCTTGACGTACATGCCAACAGCACCCCAGAATAAAGGCGCATGTGTTGAAGGCTTGGTTCCCAGCCTGTGGTGCTATGGGGAGGTGGTGGGACTTTTAGGGGGTGGGTTGTAGGAGTAAGTTAGGTTACTAGAGGTGTGCCCTAGAACAGGACAATAGGACCTTTCCTCTTCCTGACAATAAGACCCTCTCCTTCCTGTCTGTGTCTCTGTTTCCTGTTTTCCACTCAGTGAATGTTCCACGTGATGCACTCCTCCACCCAGGTCTGAAGCGATGGGGCCAAGCAACTATGGACTAAAACCTCTGCAACTTTGGGCCAGAATAAATGTCTTCTCCTCATCTATTTTCCCACAGTGGCAGAAAGCAGGCCGCCACAGAGAATACAGAGAGGAGGAAGATGATGGACTGATAGGATGGGCCTGAGGGTGTGATTTCAGTGCGCAGGATTACTAATCCAGATCTTAGAATAGCCATGGGAATTGTTCCTCCAGGCAAGCTTATGCAGATCTCTCTCTCTGGGGGTGCTGTGAAACAGTCAAGCTGTTCCACATACCCGCACCTTGCCCTGTGTTGGGGAGTGTGGTGGTTAAAGTGCCAACTTGACGAGATACACAATCACCTGGGAGATACGCCCCCAGACATGCTGATGAGGGATCATCTAGGTTAATGGAAGTGGGAAGAGCGGCCTGAATGTGGACAGTCCATGGGCTGGGGTCCTGGACGGCATACACAGAAGGAAATGAACCAAGGCTGAGCGTTCATGTCTCTCTGCTTCCTGAGTGCAGATACAGTGTGGCCAACTGCCTTCTCCAGCACCCATGCCATGGCTGCCCTGACCCAGTGCCATCAAACCGTGCACCAAGTTAAACCCTTCCTTCCTCACATGATTTTTGTCAGGTATCCAACCAGAGCAACAGGAAAAGTCACTAACAGGAGGCAGAGGCAATGAAGGGGCTGGGGCAGTGCCTTTGGAGTCTGGCTGCAAAGTCTCAAGTCTTAGCCCTGCTACCCGTTGGCTTACAGCATGGACAGTTTACTGCATCTCTGGGCCTTTGTTTCATCTGTAAGTGAGATTAATAGCAGCATATGGGTACTTGGCTCTCTGGTGTGTTGTAAACATTAAGTATCAAACAAGTACTGAGAACAGTACCTGGTACAGAGCAAACCCCTTACAAAAGACTCTGCAAAATGGCTTTGCTTTGAGCCTGAGGCAGTAGCAAGAGACCCAGAGACTGTCTGGTCCAGTGGTCTGAAACTTCAGCCGCTGGTTCTCACTCCCAGTTTTCCACTCACTGTCTGGGGTAGGAGCCAAGATTTGCATTTCAGACAAATTCCCAGCTGATGCTGATGCCCTTGATCTGAACACTAGACTCTGGAGACTCTTCTCTTTCTATAGACCTGAAGACTGAAAACCAGACTGGTAAGCACTTGACCAAGACCACCCACAGCAGGGATAGACCTGAAAAGGTCCTCCCGGGCACAGTGGGGGCTGCAGACCCCTCGGCAGGTCCCCACCTTCATAGCTGTGTGCAGCAGCTTTCCCACATTGTCATAGCAGCCACTGGGGAGCTGGTTTCCCGCCATCCACTTGAGGGCATCCTGGATGTTCTTGTCATCGATGAAGATGAATTTCTGAGCTTGGCCAAAACATTTAGTGACAAAGGCTGTCAGCCTGCAGGGGTGAAGACAAAAAGCAGAGTAAGAAGGGGGAATCTCCAGACGATGGCGCACAATCCCAGTTTGTTCTGGTTCTAGAAGGGGGCCAAGACACAGTGCACTGGAGACCTAGAAAAGGGTGAACTAAGGCCCGGGAAAAAGAGTGAGAGACTTGACCAGGTGTGAGCAAAACTAAGCAGCGCTGAAGGGCAGAGGCTGAGAGCAAGAGGAGGGGATTGCAGGGAGAGAGAGGGGAGAGAGGGGGTGCTTCAAGAGTGAGGTTCTGGGGTACGGAGCCTGTCGGGAAGCCCGCAGTGTTACCATGTGTTGCCATTTCCATCCTGTTCCCCGAAGGCGCTATATGAGCCATTGCTGTGTTTATACGTCAGTTCCTTCTGGTACCCTGAGGAACCAAGATGTGGTTTTAAACCTCATGACAACTTCAACTCACGTCATCAAGATTTTCAAGGGTGTGGGTCACTCCAGACACTAAACTTCTCCCTAGCTTATCGACCTATTGTAAACCTTCCAGAAGGGTGTTCAATGAAGAAAGGTCTGACTTACCTATCTCCAGGAAGCCCACTGCCCGAGACCTGATCTCCTCAGTCAGCAGCCCTGTCTTCTCCAGGTACTGCAAGACATAGATGGTGGGAGCAAAAACGACCATGTTCTGCTCCCCACAGCCACCGGGCATCTGTACCAGACCGTCCAGGTGTTGCAGAGCGGTGCCCATGATGTCTCCTGCCATTAAGAGAGAGAAATAAGCATGTGGTGAAAAAGAAAAGAAGAAATTTTGTTTTTGTTTTGTTTTGTTTTGTTTTCAAGACAGGGTTTCTCTGTGTAACCTTGGCTGTCCTGGAACTTACTCTGTAGACCAGGCTGGCCTCGAACTCAGAGATTTGTCTGTCTCTGCCTCCTGAGAGCTGGGATTAAAAGTGTGTGCCACCACCACCCGGCCAGAAGGAATTCTTAAGATTTGTGACTTTTTTTTTTTTTTTTGGACAAACACATATTAACCGAGATTTAGTGAGAGCTTGCTGTGTGTTTTAGGGAGAAACACTAAGTTCAACATGTTCTCTACCTTTAAAGAGCTCACAGATAGGGCCTGGAGAGATGGCTCAGTAGTTAAGAACTGACTGCTCTTGTAGAGGACCTGGGTTCAGTTCCCAGGACTTACATGGCGGCTCGCAAGCTACGGTAACTCCAGTTCCAGGGGATCTGGTGCCCTCTTTCTGGCCTCTGTGGGCACCAGACAACAAACATACATCCATGCAGACAAAACACCCCCACACATAAAACAAAACAAACAAACAAGCAAAACAGGGGTTCATAGCCAAGAGGCCAGCATCAGGAAACAGTTACATTTCTTACAAACAAGTCTAACACAGTTTTCTAATACTGGGCATGTAAAGGTACAGGAGCTCAGGAAAGCACGCAGGTTGTCCAAGGGAGTACAGGGATTTTTAAGTGGACATATTGCCAGAGACATTGCACGTGACATAACAAATCCACCACACTTAGCCTTAATACCTAAGCTCCTCAACTGCACATAAATTTACTCCCAAAAGGGTGCATTCCTCCCAGACACTCATAATACGGATACTCTCTCCAGGTTACACCTACGGACACACCCCGTAAACCAGCTAGCAGGATACGGTGACTCATTCGTGTTGGAGATGTCAGGTTCAATTCAAATCTACAAATAGGTTCTCGATATGAACTGTGTGAAAGGAATCTGTCAGAGACAGAAAGGAAAAAGACACGACTCATGTTCTCAGGGGGAAGATGAATCTCGTGAGCTGGCCCACTGGAGGGAAATGAATGCAGCAGCAGAGTTATGGACGCATCACAATCACAACAGAGAAAGTGACCCGGAAGGGATCTTAGAGGGTGAGAGAATGAAGAAAGGACCGAGCTGAGCGGTCCCCGGCTCCTGCCAGGTGCTAGATGTTGTGGTGACAACTCCATAGTTGTCACATATCTTAGTCCCACGCCAGTCCCGGGAGGTGGTTACTATCGCTGTTTCACCGAGGGGAAAGGAGGCTGGGGCTGTGTGTGAACTTGTTCTGGTCACGTAGTTCAGTGGCAAGATGACTACATCAAACTCCAAGTCTACTCATTTCCACGTTCTCCCAACAGTGTGAAGTGCACTGTGCACTGTTAGTGTGAACACGGCTGTTACCTTCTGAACTGAACACAAATGCTTCACTGTTAAATGGCTGCAGCAAACATTTTATCTTTTCTCTACCCAGTTTATAGATACCCTAAACCCACATACATATCGAACATCTGTAACAGCGAGCTTCCTCCTGCCCCAGTGACTTCATTGTTTAAAAGATTTTATTTTTATCCTGCCTCAATTCCTTCAATTTTTAAAAAGATATGTATTAAGTGTATGTGTGTGTGTGCACGTGCGTGCATGCGTGCGTGCGTGCGTGCGTGCGTGTGGCTACCCTCAGAAGCCAGAAGAGTGTGCTAGATCCCCTGGAGCTACAGTTACAAGCAATTTTGAGTCAACTGACGTGGTCCCTTGGTCCTCTGGAAAAGAAGAATGTGCTCTTAACCTCCAGCCCCAAACAATGCCTTCATCTGAAACTCGATTTGTAATCCTATCTGGGGCATGGCTCTTGTACAGGATTTGCTTTTCTTCTTTCACTCCGGGGACACCTGCTGCAGGTCCATGTGCTGCCCCACCATGCCTCTGCAGCCTCTAGCCCACCTTGTTCTTTCTGAGCAAGCCGCTTACCCAGAGCAGTGACGTAAGCCTTGGCAGAGTCGGGAACAGTATCCACAGGGAGCTCCAGGGAGACAGAGTCTGAAGCCACCTCTCCTGTGACCACAGAGAAAAGGTGACATGGGTGGTGGGAATCATGGGATTCTGAATCAAGTTCCGTGACCTAGGGTTTCCTATACCCAGTGTTCTCCAGTACTTTCTATGGGGTGGCATGCAGCTGTGCTTAAGCCAATTCATAGTGATTTTTGCTGAATATAAATTTCAAGGAGTCCTACACATGCTGCTCAGAATTTTCTTTTCTTTTCTTTTCTTTTCTTTTTTTTTTAAATCCTGCCTTTCAGTTCCTTGATCCCAGCAGGGGTAACAACCTAGACTCACGTCTCCCTTCTAGTCTTGCACACTTCTCTGCTTTGTGGCTTGGTTGGCTTGGTTGGCTTGGTGACAAGGTCTCTCCCTGTGTAGCCCTGGAACTCTAGTTTAGACCAAGTTGACCTCAAACTTGTGGTGATCCTCCTGCCTCTGCACTCAACTGGGATTATAGGTTGCACCACCACATCCAGCATAATCCTCCTTTTGTGTATGAAAATCACCTGTTGCCCCAGGGGCGTCTTCCCAGCCACCCTCTCACCTTCTGGACACAGCAATGAGCTGTGAGTCTTCTCCACGAGGACTCCTTCCGGCTGTACGATACAATGGGGTGAGCGTCAGATGAACAGCATGATGGGAACAGAAGCAGGAGGAAGGAGAGGAGGCCCTGCCCGTGTTCCCACGCTTCCCTCAGAATTTTAGAGAAGGGAGATTTTCTTTGAAGCATAGAAGGACCCTGTTGCAATCCAGGGATCAAACCCAGGCTCTTTCTATAAACATCTTTCCAGACACAGCCTACAGCTAGGGGAACCTTTAGAAAGGGGTTCATAGTGGGTTAAAAAAGCAACTGATGAGGTCATGAATTTGAATAAGGGCGAGCTAACATTTACTTGACTGTTTGCCGTGGGCCTGGCATCACATTGAGCGCTTTCACGGGTCACAGGTATGGGTTAGGCAAACGGCTAAGACAAGAGGGCCAAGGGAGGAGAACACAGAAATTTCCAGACTGGAGGTAGTGCATGAGGGCTGTGAAACTGACTGTTGGGGTGGGGCATTGAGCATCCTGTGTGGGTGTCGTCTCCACCTCTGATACCAAGCCCGAAAGACACTCACCTTGACAAGAACTGGCTTGATGAGAGTGTCGCTCCGGCCTCTGTTAGGGACAACCCCCTTTTGGCCCCCGCAGAGTTCGTTGCTGTCTACAATCTTTGTACTAATAGTGAAGTTAACATGACCTGAGGGGTGACAAAGGAAGGGGAGTGTCACCATAACAACCAGAGGGGCCAGCGAGGCCTCTTCCCCTTTAGACTCTCAAACTGGCGTGGCCCATCCATCACCTGGGACCTTGTCCACAGTGCAAGCTCTAGCTCAAAGGCCTGGTGTGCAGCCCGGATTCTGCACTTCTCAGGTATTCCTGGGTGATGCGGGTAATGAGGAGTCAGTGTGAAAGGTGACTTCTGAGGGTGCAGGAGCCCTACGTTTTGATAATTATCTCCTTTGGGGTGTGGGCTGGATTGAGTGACTCCATTGAGTAGGGTAGGGTGTTTGGTTTTTTGGTAGTTTGGGTGCTGAGGGTGGAAGTAGGGATCTTGTGACACATTCTGGGCCATCTCTCTGCCATTGAGGCAGGTCCCCAGCCCAAGTGACTCATGTTTAGCGAGGAGACAGAACAGAAGTAATGGGTTAGCTCTTCCAAATGTTACACAAAGGCTGCAGGCTCTCTAGTGAGCAGACTTGCCAGCCATGTGCTCTGGAGAAGGACAGTTGCTCTGTGATGAAACAGCCCAGAGAAGACTCATGTGAGACGTGGAATGGGGGCTCCAGCCCACAGCCAAAGCTAAGAATGTGGCGTTCGGACCATGAGCCTGCCAGAAACAGGGACTTGGAAGTGAACTTGAAAGCAGATCTCTCAGGTAAGATCGCAGCCTTGGCTCATAGCTTGATAGCATCATGACAGACTTTAGTGCCACATAAACCAAGTGTGGTCACATGTGCCTATAATCCCAGCACTTGGGAGCTCAAGGCTTGGATCCAAAGTTCAAGACCATCCTCAGCTACATAGTTTATTTGAAGCCAGCCCGGAATATATGTGACTGCGTATAAATAAATAAATGTTTGCTCTTCCAACCCACTAAGTTTTCCAATAGTGTATAACTATTAAATCAAAGGCCATCTTTTGATTGCAGGGTTTTAGTCCCTGAGAGACAGCCAGTGGGTTGGTATGAAGATTAAATGAGTTAGTACAGGGGCTGGAAGGGTGGCTCAATGGTTAACGTCTCCAGCTGCTCTTGTAGAGGACCCAGGTTCAGTTCCCAACACATGGTGACTCACAACCATATATAACTCCAGTTCCCGGGATCTGATGTCCCCTTCTGACCTCCACAGGCTCCTACATGCACATAGCACATGGATATACACTCAGACACATACACATACACACAAAATAAAAAAATATTTTCTAAAAATGGATTGGTACATTAAAGCAGTCAGCACAGTCCTTGTCCCACGGTGGGTCCTTGTCCTGTTATAATACCAAAACCTCACCTTTCGCTCTCAGAATATTCTAGATTGGATACAGTTGATCGTCTCTTTGAGCCTTCCCTTATTTACCCATCACACAGCCTTGGAAGGGAAAGGGTAGAGGCAAATAAAAAGGAGGAAAGCAGAGACAAGCAAACGCAGCAGGAAGGCATGGAGGTCTTGGATCCTGTTGGCTTCCCGGCCATTATTCCTCTCTCACCCAGCTTGACAGCCGTGATATCCCAGTGGAAGGTCTCGGCTTCATCAGCACACAGGCAGCTGGAGGCCTGATGATCTGCCTGTGACTCTACACGGTACTCATCTGACGGAGCCAGGTGAGTCTGAATCTGAAGGTTTAAGACATAAAAGGTCTGAGAGTGGACCGTGATAGTGCAGGCCTGGAAACCCTAAGGCCTGGGAAGGCCGAGGCAGGAGCTCAAGTCTAAGTTCGCTTTGGGCCACAGAGGGAGTTTAAGGCCAGTGGAAGAACTTTGTGAGACTCTTTCTCAACAATAAAAAGTAAAAAGCAGGCTGGGAGGTGGGAATGGGGTGAGAGAAGATACAGGGAGGTGGGAATGACCAAGATATATTCATGTATGGAATTGTCAAAGAATAAACACGTAAATAAATAAATAAAAAGAGTGCTGGGACGTAGTAGCTCAGTGGTCTAGGATTTGGCTAAGGGGCTTGAAGCCATGTGTTCAACCCACAGTAGGAAGGAGGGAAAGAAGGGAGGTGGGAGGGGAGGAGAGGAGAGGGGAGGGGAGGGGAGGGGAGGGGTGGGGGACAGAGGAAAGGGTAATCTAGGGACTCAGGGCATCTCCCAGGGAAATCGGATATGCTTCCAATTTAGGGATGGACTTGGAGTGGGCCTGAGGCTCCAGGGCCACACTACTTCCGGCACCCCCACTCTCACCCTGATGCAGTCCTTTAGGTAATTGAAGACGGTGGCTGTAAGGCGGAAGGATTCTCCTCGAACGACTGAGTAAGGCAGCATCAGATCAACAAAGAATGGCTGGAAAGCCGTCAGCCCAACAGTAGGCGAAAGGCCGAAGCCTCTGGACTGCGAGGTGCAGAATGTCATAGCCTTCCACTCAGTGATGGTATCAGGAACTGTGACCTGGACCACCTTGTTTCCTGAGTTACTGTGGACACAACAAGAACCCAAGTGAGGTGCGGGGCCGGAGAGCATTAGAGAGAATTGATCTGCAAACAGAAAAGTAGAGGCACCTGGATGTAAATCCTGGGGTGAGGGAGATGTTCAGGAGAAGGGGTGTCACGGTTATGTGGCTTGTAGCTTGCAAAACTGGCGCGTAGTCAGTGGTTCTAAGCATCAGTGTGGATTTGGGGCGAGCGTGCAGTCTGCACTACGTGGGTGTGAGGTAGGAGTTTGAGTGCTTGTTTTGGGACCCCGGGGGAGGAGTTCCTGACACGGAGATTTTCGAAATGACGATTCTGAATTTTCTGCGGACTCTACCGCATCACTTACCCGACCGGAAACAGTTCCCACAGCCAGGTCTCCGGGAAGTACTGGCGGACCTGGGAGCCCTCTGTCTGTGGCGATGGCGACGCGAACCCAGTCTTTGGGGCGATACCGCCACCTGCTGACGAGGCTAAGAAGAAAAATTTGGAAAACAGAAGACTCGCATTATGAGTGAGACTGCGAGTAAGAAACTCAGAGCAAACCGGAGAACTCATACAAAGCAAAGGACCGCCAAGGAGAGGCGAGGTCAGAAGGGTCATTGGGGAAGTCCGGCCAAGAGCTGTGGCCAGAGACTGGACAGATAAGGGGCCCAGGCTCCAAAGGCTCTTCCTGGAGAGACACGTCCTGCATCTCCGACCCAGTACCAATCTGAGGCGACACTCAGTGCAAGGGCAGAGGAGGTTTTCAGGGTCCCAGGACCCAGAGCAGCAGCTTACCTCCCTCCATGGTATTGCTGTAGTGTGGAGGGCGGTGGCTGCAGTCTACCGGCTTCTTGATTTTGGCATTTGATAGAATTTTCAAGCCCATGTCCTGATAAGCACCAAAGAGACCATGAAGTGTGAAGGGGGCTTTACATTACGGCCAGACCTCAAAGGTTTGAATCAAAATATCCTTTTGTTACTAATGGTGAGACTGGTGGTTATCACCCAGCATTCACCCACGGAGATCAGCCTGCTTATTAGGTCACTTGTGGTCTGGGTGTGCAGCTCAGTGACAGAAAGCATTCGGGGCCCTGGGTCCCATCCCCCAAACCAGAAGGAAAGGAAGATAACATTGCCTGAGACTTCAGTGTGACTAATGAGGCCTAACTAGCTCAGCCTTAAATTCATTAAAAATAAAGATGTTTATGCTTCTCCCAAATGTCACCGTGTCCTCAGTGTTTGGCATCTGAGGGCAGAGGCCATACCAGATTAACCAGTCCTACGAAAACACGAGTGTTACAGAAAAGCAAGCATTAGAACGAACACTCCGATGAAGAAGACGTGGCCTCTGACCTTGGACATCTCCTGGTCGGGCTTGGCTCACACAGCATCCCAAGCCCTGCTCTTAAAACAGGTATAAACTGTTTTCTATGACAATACAGGCTTCCGGGTTACCTCCCCCACTGTTCTTTCTCAAGTGTCACCTGTGAGGGCCGAGGAAACAGTTCTAGGACAGCCTCACACAGTGCTTCTTTGAGCAGACAAGGTCTCCAGGCAGAAGAGCCTACAGAGACTGCCTCACAGGTCAGAGCCTCTCCCACATCCTTCCTGCCCGCATGAGCCGCTCTGCTTTCTTAGATGTGTGTGTGGGGGGGGTTCCCTTCCCCTGTTCCCACACCATTGTGCTGTGGGATGTTCTGTATGGCAAATGTGTTGCTAATAAAACACTGATTGGCCAGTGGCTAGGCAGGAAGTATAGGCGAGACTAACAGAGAGAATTAAAAGAACAGGAAGGTGGAGGGAGTCACTGCCAGCCGCCGCCAGGACAAGCAGCATGTAAAGATGCCGGTAAGCCACGAGCCACATGGCAAGGTATAGATTTATAGAAATGGATTAATTTAAGATATAAGAACAGTTAGCAAGAAGCCTGCCACGGCCATACAGTTTGTAAGCAATACAAGTCTCTGTGTTTACTTGGCTGGGTCTGAGCGGCTGTGGGACTGGCAGGTGAAAGAGATTTATCCTGACCGTGGGCCAGGGAGGAAAACTCTTGCTACACCATTGTTTTCACAAAAGCGTCAGGGCATCCACCTGGAAGAAACTGAACAGGTCCGCGCCTTCAGAGTGCCAGGGTCTCCAGATGATGGAATGCCTGCTCAGTCCCTCTCTGGGCACAGGATCGATGAGGGGTTGAGGAAAGTCCCATGGGCCAAATGCCGGGCACTCATCATACTCAGCCACTTGGTAGGGGTAAAAATTGTACCAGGATGGAAACATGCCATAGACCTGCGATGGGGGGAGGGGAGAACAAGCCCGACTCAGTGCAGCCGGTGGGGACCACACCCACTCTGCGGCCACAGCTCACGCTGTCTCCCTTCACTTGTATGGATTCTTCTGTTTATTCTATGGTAACCTCTACGGCACTTTCCTGGGTCCTCATACTTCCTGTTTCACCCCTCTTCCTTCTCAGCATCCATATTACTATGTCCTTCAAATACCTTTATTCCTTCTCCCTCCTTCCC
>CABHPH010153024.1:32550-60685 GCA_902168325.1 Peromyscus nudipes | reverse complement strand
CACCACCACCAAAGCCACCACATACACATGCCACCACCACCAAAGCCTTCACTCTGTGCTTCTCGTCACTTTTTCATGCTGGTGTTTACTGAGGCTGTGAAAGACAACATGGATAAGGCTGCTCTTCAAATTCCGTTTGCTCACCTGTCCCGAGAAGTTTCTGCATTTGTCCGGTAGCTGTTCCTGGTCCACTTCTCGGTACCAGTAAGTGTACGCCTTCTGACACACTGAGACCTGCGCTGCCCCTCGAACAGGCTTCCCGTATGTGTATCTGATTTAAAACAAAACAATACCAAAAACAAAACACAAAAAAACAAAACCCTCAAGGAGACAATTATGAAACTCCCTGACACACACACACACACACACACACACACACACACACATACACTTCCTCTTTCTCATACTCCCGTCTCAGTCAGGTGCTCTGACAGTCATGTGATGTTCCAGCTCTTTCCTTCCCTTCTTTAATTACACTCAAGCACCACCATATGGACACAGAGGTCTCTTTCCTCCTCCCTTCCTTTCCTCTCCCTCTCTCCCTCTTTCCCTCTCTCCCTCTCTCCCTCTCTCCCTCCCTCCCTCCCTCCTTCTCTCCTTTCCTCCCTCCCTTTCTCTCTGAGCTACCACTGAACCACACCCCCAGCTCCTTTACTATGAGACAAGGTCTCACTAAGAACCCGGGCCAGCCTTGAAATTTCTCTGCAGCCCTGGCAGACTTCGAATGTCCCATTCTTCTGCCTCTGCTTCCCGAGCAATTGGGAAGGCAGGCTTCCACCAGACCCAGCGCTCCTTTCTTTCATTTCCCCCGGGGAAT
Organism: Peromyscus nudipes; assembly: GCA_902168325.1. NCBI lineage: Eukaryota > Metazoa > Chordata > Mammalia > Rodentia > Cricetidae > Peromyscus > Peromyscus nudipes. Next base: position 59,868 of record CABHPH010153024.1, on the reverse strand, counting down.
CGGTGTTGTATTGGTGCAAAGTAGAAATTAAATCCATAATCTCGACTAAATTCATAATGGAATGTGAGAGCACATGGTGGTTATAAAACTTCCCAGATGACTCATGACTCCAAGCCACATCCAATCACCTACATAACCCCTCCTCTCACACACCCCCGCCAGGGCCTCCAGTGCTAAAGCTTTCATCTCCAAAGCTTCCGAACTTACCTGGCACATATTCTTACAAGGAAGGATTCCTCCGTGGTTGATAATTGTCTTGGTTCCAACACTTCCACCTTGAACCTGGGCAACACTGAGGAGAGCAGAAAGAAACACACAAGGTCCTGGCATAACTAGGAGATAACAAAGGAGTGTGGAGACAGCGATACTTCCATTAACTAGTTAATTAATGGAGTGCTGTTTAAAAAACAAATGTTCCCGAAGTGAGACTCAGCACTGATTAAAAACAAGAACAAACAACCTTGATGTTACCTTCGCTGACTTTGAATCAGGACCGTGCCCAACGCCTTGGCTCGTTCGGTCCTGCCACCTACCATATTCCTCCACGCTGAACGTGCCGAAGGTCTTGCCCTCGGCCACTGCCACTGTATAGGTGCCCAGCGCTGCCTCTGGTGCCAGTCGGAAGGATAAGTCTACGATGCCCTGCTGGGGTGCTACGTCCAGCCACTGTGCAATCCTGTTGTTATTTGGGTCCTGTGTCCAAATAAAGAGAAACGGCATAATGCACCTCGCTACTTGGCTTCCAGCTCTGCATGGCAAAAAGCAGGGAATGGATTCTACCCATTGCTCTTCAGGCTTTACCCACGAAAAAAGAGGCAGGGTTTGGAGAGCTGGATCTGCAGTTAAGATCACCGGTTGCTCTCCTAGAGGACCTGGGTTCGATTCCCAGCACTCACATGGTGGCTCATAATCATCTTTAACTCCCGTCCCAGGGGATCCAATGCTCACTTTTGGCCTTCATGGACACTGAAAATATATAGATTATTTACAAGAAAAAAAATAGCTCCCTGTGTGATTTATGACTTTATTGTTGTAAATCGAGCCTCATTCAAGAGAAACCCTTCTCTCTCTGAGTTCTTGCAGGTGTTATCAACGGCTTCAGAAAATAGACAGACTTTAAAGTCCTGCTCATCAGGAGTGTTCAGTCATGTTCAGTCCTTCTTAAGAAATAAGGCTGAGGGAACTGATTGTACGCTGGCTAAAATATGGGTCATTTTGTTAAAAAAAAGTGGAGGAGATACAGTGGCCTCACCCTTTGGGACATTTCTCAAAGGTATTTATCATTCAGCTACTGAGTTTCTATCCAAAAGGTGTTGTGACCCTGACAAACAGGGCCAAACAGCCTGTGTGGCTAAGTGGGCATTGCACAGAGAAGTCACCAGAGCCAAAGATGAATGCGGTCATAGCAGGACCTGCTGTCCTTATCGACAGAGGTTTCGGTCTCAGTGCACAAGACAGTGGACATGAGACAGTGGAAAAAGGGTGGTGGACCTATGGCTTCCCGGTGCTGGGGCAGAGTCTAGAAACTCTGGGCCACGGTGTGAATAGTTACTGCCTTCGGCTTGTTCCCACAGCTCCCAGGAGAACTGGTGCTTCTGCTTACCTGCAGCTCCACCATGGAGTACTGGAAAGGGAAGGCAGAAAGCACAGGTTAGTATATATGCAGCATGGGTACATTTCCTGAAAGGACTCCTTCCCCTCTGGTCATTATCTTAACCGCAGCCCCAGTCCCTGAAGGGAAATGTCGTTGCCCAGGACTCGCACACTTTAAACCTCCTCTTGGGAGTAAATTGTTTCCTGGCACCTTCTTTTGACACCCAAAAGCCTGTGGATAGGAGTGACCTCACTTTCACTCACGGTAAAATAATTTTTTAAAAAAGTTTACAAGTGGCCAGCTGAAAGATCTAAAGGTGATTGATACATGAATGCTAACACCGCATGTTCATAGTTACGGGCTCAGAGAAGGTGTGTGGTCATTCAAAAGAGGCCAGTTTCCATCTCACTCCAAACATTGGGTGAAATCAAGACAGTGCACCCCTTTGATTCCTGGGTAAGTACCATGTGATGCTAACCCTCCCTAACCACAAACACAGATGGCTAAGGAAGGGAGATTAGCAACTCTGCAAGGGCCGAAAAGGGGGTGGGGTGCAGCAAGAAGCTTCAGTGGGTAGAGGCATTTGCTGCCAAGTCTAGGACCTGAGTTCAATCCCCAAGAGGCAGAAGGAAAGAACTGACTCCTGCAGGCTGGCCTCTCACCTCCACATGTGTGTCACGGCTCTTCCGTGTACACACATAAAAATGTAATTTAAATAAAATGTCAAGAGCCAAAAACTAAGATCCAAGTGACACAGGCCTGGAGATATTTAGACAACCAGGAGGCAAATATCACTCTTATTGCTGTGGAGAGCCACAGGTCCCGGAGAACGAACATAATCAGATGACAAAGTTCTTTCCTAACCCAGGGAAAGCGTCAGGGAGGGGGTCAGTTAGCCAGAGGTTTCTGGGAGGAACTGAGCGGAACAATCTTAACTATATTTTGTTATATTTACTTATTTATAGTGTGTGTGTGTGTGTGTGTGTGTGTGTGTGTGTGTGTGTGTGTGTAGGTCTGAGGACAGTTTCCAGAAGTTGGTTCTCTCCTTCCACCATGTATGCCCCGAGGACTGAAGAACTCAGGTCATCGGGCTTGGCAGCAAGCACCCTCACTCACTGAACCATCTCACTGGCCCACTTCAGCTGTATTTCAGTGCTCTGGGTATAAAATATCGTGTTCTTTATTTATTTGAGGGTGGATGAGTGAGATAGCATCTCATGTAGCTGAGGTTGGCCTTGAACTTGATACCTCTGTCTCCTCTCTACCTCTCTACCTCCCAAGTGTAAAATCACTATGTTCTTTAAACTTGAGATTTTTGTCCCGTGGCTTCTTGGGAAAATTCCTTTTGTTAATGTCAGTTCTCAACCTAGAAGGATCTATGTAAATGGAATGGGGGGGGGGAGTCATTTTAGAAGAGAAATCAAGCCTTATAACAAAACCCAGAACCTTTTGAGCAATCTGTGCAAAGAAAATGTAGCGGGGTAGCTAATGAGATCAACCTCCAGGGGGCGGTAGAGTCCAAGCACCGGCTGAGACGGCACCCATCGCTTTGAAATCAATACCCAATAGTATACCAGACTCTGTTATGGAAGGGTTACTGGTGACAGGAAAGAGAGACGAAACGTGGTTATGGCTGCCGACCCGTAACAAGCACACAGGGAAAGGAACCTCTGAAGCCAAGGAGACAGAAAACAGAAAAAAATGCCCTTCCTGTATTTAAGTTCCACTTGAACACACAGGAAGACAGCAGTGAGGCATCCAAGGGGTAAGGACCAAAGCTCGTAGGACCAGAACACAGCGTGCCCCGAACAAGATCAAACCCGTTACAAAAACTTATGATCAGAATGTGGCTTCGTCAAGGAGTGCTTGCCTAGCATTGGTCAGACCCTGGGTTCCACATCCCACAACATGAAAAGTAAGGATTTTGGGAAAAGACACGATGTTAAGGATTGAATTGGAAGAGGAATATTGATGTATATTTACCAAGTGTTACCACACTTTCAATGTTGCCAGAAGAAAACTGACTACTTTATAAATGACCTTATTTATTATCTTGCCTATCTATCTATCTATCTATCTATCTATCTATCTATCTATCTATCTATCTAGTTAGTTAGTTTTTCAAGACAGGGTAGCACTGGCTGTTCTGGATCTCACTCTGTAGACCAGGCTGGTCTTTAACTCAGATATCCACCTGCCTCTGCCTCCCAAGTGCTGATATTAAAGGCGTGCGCCACCACTGCTAGCATTACCTCTAATTTTTTAAAAAAAAATATAGACGTGGATAGTCTTATTTTTTCCTTTTATTAAGTATGCCCTTGTTTTATTTATCGTGTGTGTGTGTGCGCGCGTGTGTGTGTGTGTGTGTGTGTGTGTGTGTGTGTGTACATGCTGGGGACAGAACCCCAAAGCCCAACCGCTGACCTACATCACCAGCCCCACTGTCTTGATATTTGAACTGCAAAGCCATTTGGTATCGTCCCTGAAGGAAAGTCTTTAAGCTTCTCTCCTTTAGATTTAGTTTCCTCATGTGTATGAACATTTTGCCTGCCTGTGTGATTGCACATCACATGTGTGCAGTGTCTGCTGAAGTCAGAAGTATATCAAAATCCATGGGACTAAAGTCACATCATAGATGGTTGTGAGCTGCCAAGTGGGTGCTGGGAATTGAACCTGGATCCTCTGGAACAGCAACAGTATCTCTTAACCACTGAGCCATCTCTCCAATCTGAAAAGTCTTTTTTGTTTTGTTTTGTTTTGTTTTGTTTTATTTTATTTGTTTCTCTGTGTAGCCCTGGCTGTCCTAGAACTCACTCTGTAGACCAGGCTGGTTTCAAACTCAGAGATCTGCCTGCCCCTGCCTTCCAAGTGCTGGGATTAGAGGTGTGCACCACCACCACCCGACTATGAAGTCTTTTAAAGCATAAGCAGATGCAGCCATCTCTCAGGAATGTTATGCTAACTGAATTGTGCATGTAAGGCTGAAAACCAGTCACCTTTGCAATTTCCCACACAGACAGACAGGGCTGGGCATCTGTGGGCTGGTGCCCAAGGCTAGGACTCCTTCCTGAGGGTGTTCTACAGCCCCGCGTCACCTTCTCCATTCTCAGTGATCGAACACCTTTCCCTCCTCCAGCTAAATCCTTACCTTATCGTTCACTGGAATGAAGTCGCTGTTCAGGGTGACAATTCTGAAAAACACTAGACAGGCAAGGGCATAGTTAGCAAAGAGGGTTTCCCATCCCAGAACCCCTCCTCCGCCTGCTTCACTTCCTCGCACAGGTTCCTGAGTCAGGAAAACCCGTTAGGCTGAGGAGAGGGGAGGATGTTTTCCAATGTGAGAGAAAGGGGAAGACCACACAGTTTCTTAGTTTTTCTCCAGGGCTCCTAGTGTGAGACCTCAGAGTGGAATGCCCCACAAAATTAAAATAAACAGAAGAACAGACGTGCAAGCCAAACACTGGACACTTTCTCACCCGTAAGAACCATTAACCCAACTCTGTGTGACACCCCACCCTCTGGGACAGACCGTACCTTTGTTTTAGACACCCAGAGGCACCAGCAACTCCACCCACGCTCTTGCTAGAGTAAGACTCACAATCAGGCCAGAAACTTCGTCGCTGGACGTCCCTGTCTTCTCCCTCCTTGCTCTGTAAACCCGCTGACGCATTCACAAATCTCCATCATGATGCACAGCCGTTTTCCTAGCCTTGTCTGTCCCCAGGCACACACGCCTTACCTTGCTGGCCAGGGGTGTAGACAGGTTTGTCCGTCTGCACAAACGTGCCGCTCCCTTGCCTCTGAATCAGAACTTTTTTCTCCTCTTCAAAGCTGAGGTTCTTTCCAACTCCTGACACTCGAATGGTAGCCACTTCTTCCGTACCACCAGCAGGTGGGGGGACTTGGGCAGGAGAGGAGCACTCTGGGGAGAAGTAGGGTACTAGGGGACACAATCACCGGACTCACCCCAGCAGTAAGAAAACAGATGGAGAGAACTAAGTCAAACGGGGGTAGAGAAGTCTTAAGACAACACTGAGAAGCAGTGTTATCAGAGGTGAGGGACTGAAAGAGTGTGAGGACAAGGGAATTGTGGGTAAGCCCCCACCTGGAACTGAAGTTTAACAGAGACCAGCCAAGAAACCTAGCCAAAGCACTACAGAAGAAACCGTACTTGAAGTCAGACTATGGTGAGCAGCATGGGAGGAGACCTGGAAATCCAGGGGTTAGCATTAAGGCCTAGTCAGCACTTACTGAAAATGAGACACAGTGGAAGTTCTTCTTCAATCCGGAATGTTCTAACAACTTCTGTGTCTTGTCCTTGGTCTCCAGGGTAATAGTGAATTTTACATCACAGTTCCCAGGGCTCAGATCCAAACAAACCTTTTGTGTGGAGGGGAAGGCAAGCTGGGCTGGTACTGTTACCAAGTACTTTCTCCTGAGGGGAAGAAAGAATTGCAGAGCGGTGATTCATTCCTCATCAATGGAAAGCTAATCCCTTCCCTTAGAAGCAGCCAGCAGTCAGCTAAGCAGAGCAAGCCCCTGCTTCCCGAGCCTTGCTTTTTATAATAAAGGAGAAAGAGACACCCAGCACAGGTGTCAGCACCCTCCCCGATTCCTCAGTGACCACCCCTGAAATCCCAAACCTGGCTGGAGTATCAAGGACAAAATTAGGCCTGTCACAGAGATCACAAAGAGCCTACACATTTTCACATTTTAATATTGTCTTGTTGCTGTTGTTAAGCTCAAGTCTGGTGTTTCAGCTTTTCATTCTAGGAAAGGAATAAAGGAAAAAGAGGAGACAGAAAGCGAAGGAAACCATGGGTGTGTCTTCGCTTGTCCACGGTTAAGCTTGAGAAAGACAGGCAAAAAAAAAAAAAAAGCCATTGGCCCCCAATCAACTCTGATGGCCCCCAATTAACTCTGATGGGCCCCGATCAACTCTGATGAACTCCAATCAACTCTGATGTCCCCAATCAACTCTGATGACCCCCAATTAATTCTGATGGCCCCCAGTCAACTCTGATGGCCCCCAATTAATTCTGATGACCCCCAGTCAACTCTGATGACCCCCAATCAACTCTGATGGTCCCCAGTCAACTCTGATGACCCCCAATTAACTCTGATGAACCCCAATCAGCTCTGATGGCCCCCAATCGACTCTGACACCCATACTCACGGACAGAGGCCCGCTGCCATGGACACAAAGGCCAGCACACCCAGTAGGAGTGGAGCCTGCATCTTTGTGAGTGAGCAGGTTCCCCGGGATCAGGAACCAGGAGTTCTGCTCCTGATGTCCTCCCGCTTAAATCCTAAACACCCAGGCGGGGTGTGCAGCAAGACTGACCCTGGCCAATCAGCTACCGGGTCTTAGGCTGAGGAGGCAGAGCAGGGTAGGGCCACTGTTCCCTTTCTTGACTCCTTCTAGAACATTCATACTGGTCCAGCCAGTCCTCAACACTAGCTTTGGGAGAGGCTGAGTCTTCTTGGAGGTGAAGCTGCAGAACACATCCTGGACACCTCCTTTAATTTCGGGATTCATTCCCAATTCATTCTCCTTTGATCTCTTTTGCTTCTTCATCGCTTTTTCTTCAGGGAAATGGGATGGGCGGTAATAAGCAAATAAACTAGGAAAGATAAAATAAAGCCTATCAAGAGTTCTGCTAAGTACACTGAGCAACACGGGAGTCCTGGGGTGTCAGTCCAGGACAGCCAACGTGGCCCTGTGTGGTGGCTGGTGCCAGAAAACCCGGCACGCTGAGGACAGGCAGGAGGATCAGAGTTAAGGCCAGTCTCGGATGAGCTGTGAGCTTGAAGCCAGCTTGGTCTACATGAGACCCAGTCTCAAAAAGAAAAGAAAGACGTGATAAAAGCAGGGAGGGAAGAAGTGGAGAGGGAAGGAAGTGGGAAGGAGGGAGGGAAGTGGAAAGGGAAGGAGAGAGGGAAGTGGAGAGGGAAGGAAGTGGGAAGCAATAATCCTCTAATTAGGAACTTATGTTTTTCTTGAGATGCCTGGCGTATGTGGTTCTGGGAATCCGACCCAGGCCTCCATGCACCTTAGGCAAGCGCTCTGCCAGCTAAGCTAGCTCCACTCCCAGCCCCTAACTAGGAGTTGTTGGTTTTATTTCTTATTTCAATGCTATTTAGCATTGGTGTGACCGTGTGGAAACAGGGACATATGTAGACCTAGAGAAAAGAATACATTGTATAGCCTGCTGACAGCAACTTGGCCACATGCAACAAAAGCCTTTAAGATGCCGGGCGGTGGTGGCGCACGCCTTTAATCCCAGCACCCGGGAGGCAGAGCCAGGTGGATCTCTGTGAGTTCGAGGCCAGCCTGGGCTACCAAGTGAGTTCCAGGAAAGGCGCAAAGCAAAACAGAAAAACCCTGTCTCAAAAAACCAAAAAAAAAAAAAAAAGCCTTTAAGATGTGCCTCTGCATCTCCTCGTCTGGGAATGCACCTTACTGAGGGAGAGAGTAGGAGATGCAGCCACTTCATTTCTTCTTTATAATACAGGTTATACGGGTTATAAGTCGTGAAGATACTTTCTTGCACAATGACCAAGCCGTATCAAATGACTTGAACAAAAAAGCCTTCCAGTAACTGGGGTGCCTCAGGCATGAAGCAAGAATGGAAAGAAGCAGGACAACCAAAGACCATTCATGATCTGGGCTTAGGCTGTCAGGCCTTGCCTCTCCAAAGTTCCCACTCTCAGGCCAGACTGCTGTGTGCTGCACACTCAGGCTTTTCTTCAAGAGGTAAAGAAGACGGCTGCTGCATCCACAATGCATGTTCTTCTGCCTCTGTGGCTCCAACTGACGAAAGCTCTGTTTCTCCTCTCGCTTGCTCTGAATCAGTCATTGTAGCCAAGGTGCTGTGCTGAGCAGGGCCTGTGCCTCCTGCTCACCCTAAGGCCAGGCCCATGTCTCGAAACCCCCAGAGACCACCAAGGAGCTGGTTTCCGATGCAAGCACACAAGGGTCTCTTTATTGTCAGGTTCGAACCTGGGCCGCCAACCTATGCTCTGACACAGAGGATGGAGGGAAATGCGGCCGCCCAGGTCTCAGGGGTTGCGGGGAGGGTTTCAAAGGAAAAGACCACAAGCTGGGAATTATGTGCCTTGGCAGTTTTGGGGATTGGGTAGAAGGGATATGGGGCAAGGTGATTTTTTTGAAACTATTGGTCTAGACTTTCAGTGCAAAACAATATTTGAAACTATTGCATTAGACTTTTGGCTGAGAACCACAACTTGCTGACAGGATTATCTGGATATCTTCAAGGGCCATAAATCGCAGACAGAATGTCAGCAGGAGCATCTGGATCTTGTTAAACTTTACTGCTCTGTATCTGTTGTCATGGTACATTCTGAGATTCTTCCTGGAACTGAGTAGAGCAGGTGATCTGAGATGGTGGCCCTTTCCCAAAGATGGAGCCTGTAAAGTCAAGTCTAGGCCTTCACACTAGGATTGGTGACCCAGCTAGATGCCCATGGAGCTGGCAAGGGAAGACTCCCCAAAGAAAGCAGAGACAATTACCAGAGGAGGCAAATTGGGGCAAGATGCCTTGAAAACACAGCGTTCAGTCTATACAGGGCTCAGTAATACAGGTTTGGTTGAACAAACTGTCATCTTAACATAAAGCAGTGTCATGCAGCCGCTGAAAAAAATAAAGCTCCTGGAGCTGGGAAGATGGCCCAGCAAACGAGGGAGCTTGCCATCAAGACTGACAGCCCAAGCTCAATTTCCAGGGCTCACATGGTGGAGGGAGAGGGCTAACGGCCATAGCCTGTCCTCTGGCCACCATCTGTAGACTTTTGCAGATGTTCAAGTGTGCACACACAAGTAAATGTAAAAACAAACAAACCTTTTTGATAACAATAATTTTAAGAATGCTTCTTAGGCCAAGTACGGTGGCCATGCATGTAATCCCAGCATTAGGAAGGCTGAGGGGAGGATTTCAAGTTCAAGGCCAGCCTGGGCTACATAGTAAGACCCTATGTCAAACATTTTAAAAAAAATTAAAATCAGAAATATTGTTTTTGTAGGGCTGGTTCTGCTGTTAAGAGCACAGGCTCCTCTTCCTGAGGGACCAGAGTTTGATTCCCGGCGTCCACATGGTGGCTTACAACCATCTATAAAAAATCCAGTTCCCGGGTATCTGTGTCTACCTCTCTGGCACCCAGCATGCAAGTGATACGCAGACAGACTTGCAGGCAAAACACCCATCCACATAAAATACAAAATTTTAATGTTAAAAAAATTCATACACATGAAATAAAAATACATTTTGAAAAGAAAGAAATACTGTTTTCTGAGCCATATATTGTACGTCTCAGGCCTGTAGTCAGAGCTACTTGCCAGGCTGAGCAAGAGGGCTTGCTCATGTGTGCACAAGTTCAAGGCCAGCAGGGCAGCAGGGTGAGACTGTCACATACCCAAAAGTGTGTGCTCAATGGGGAGAATGTGTGTTTTATGTGTGTGAGGCTCTGGGCTAATCCTCAGCATGGAAAATTGTAATGATATTGTTCTCTGATATTGATTGAATGAAATTTCCCTATTAATAAGACACAAATCAGCAAGTCTGAAATTCTGCTTTCACTCAGAATCTAGAAAAATGTGAGCATTGCTCCCTCCCTGAGAATAACAAAAGCCAAACAGAGACTGGAGAGATGGCTGAACACTTCAGAGCACTGGCTGCTCTTGCAGAGAACCCGCTGGATTCCAAGCACCACATAGTGGTTCTCAAATGTGAGTAAGCCCAGGGCCATGGAATCCAATGCCCTCTTCTGGCCTCTGCCTCTGCTTCTTCCTTCACCCTAGCAAAAACAGCAGTTGTCAAAGCACTAACTACACACCTCTTACTGCCAGGCAAGAACACGGAGGGAGGTTCCTGCGTGGTGTATCCATGTACATAGGGAGTCCTGAGCTCCACGCCGCAGGAGGGTTAAGAAACCTGCAGCATTCCAGACACCACCCTAAGCATAAGGCTTTGTAAGGGAAACTGGGAAGCTGTGGTACAGTGAGAGGAATCCTGGCCAAATCTCACTCTAGCACACCTTTTAAGGAGGCTGAGTCGGCCTCCTGCACTGCCTACCTGTGGAAAGACGTGTTCATTTCCAGGAACAAGTACTGTTTTCTTAATTTTGTTTCATTTCACACAAGATGTTGGACATTCAATCAAAAACCATACATCCAAGGGCGGGGCTGTTGCTCAGTGACAGAGTGCTTGCCTCCCTTGTGTGCCCAAGGTTCAATTCCCAGTGCTGGGGAACAAACTGTAAAATGTGCTCGGGGTGGTGGCAAATGCTTATAATTCCAGCTACGCAGGAGGGCTAAGGCAGGAAGGACAACATGAGGTCTCAGGCTAGCCTGGACTACATAGTGAGACCCTGCCTCAAAGTAAAGTTTTTAAAAAATATGTTTGTTTATTTGAGGGGAGCTGGGGAGGGAGCATGCCACAGCACGTTGCTTGAAGTCAGAGGACAACTTCCAGGAGTCAGTTCTCTCTTTCCACCAAATGCAGTCTGGAGGTTGAGGTCAGGTCGTCAGGCTTGGCGACAAGCGGTCTCGCTGTCTGAGCCATTTCGCCAGCCCTCAAATACAATTTTCAAATGGAAGGATGGAGATTACCTCAGTGGTAGACGGCTTACCTCACATGTACGTGGCCATGGGTTTGATCTCCAATCCATGCCCAAACCAAAAACAAACAAAATCATAATATGTACCAAAACAAGAGGAAAACACCAATGGTCTCCTTTGTAAAAATACAGGGTAGTCGCCAGGTGTGATGGCACAGGCCTTTGATCCCAACACTTTCAAAGTGGAGGCAGGCAGATCTCTGTGAGTTTGAGGCCAGCCTGGTCTACAAAATGAATTCCAGGACAGGCAAGGCTGCATTGTGAGACCCTGTCTTTAAAAAAAAAAAAAAAGCCACAAAATAGTTTAAAAGATAGAAATGGTGTGTTAAAGGATCTAGTGAAAATATATGGATCATGTGCATGAACAGGCAGGGAATTTCAAAAGAAAGATGGAAGTTAAAGAAATTCTAGAAAATAAAAAATGCAGGTGTGCATAAGGCCATGGGCTCAACCTCATCACAAAGGAAGAGGAGGAGGAAGATGAGAAGGGGTTGGAGGAAGAGGAGGAGGAAATAGTAATACAATGGAAGAGGTGACTAACTTTAGAAAGCCCAATAGTAAATCTAGCCCATCAAAGAAAACAATCAGCCATGTTGGACACAGGTCCACAGAAATGACCCAGAGTGAATATAGTGAGGACAAAAAGAGCGAGAAACATTGAACAGTGCCCAGGGGCTGCAGGACAAAGTCCTAAGTGGTTTAGCGTACTAACTGGAAGCTTGGGAGGAGAGACAAAGAACAGAAAAACATTTAGGGTCTGGGATGTAGCTCAGTTGGTAGAGTGCTTGCCTAGCACAAAACCTTGGATTTGATCCCCAGTGTAGGGGGAAATGGGATGTGGCAAATGCCTGTACTTAATCCCAGCACTCAAGGTGTAGGCAGGGGGATCAGAAGTTCAAAATCATTCTCCTTTATTTACATGATGAGTTCCAGGTCAGCCTCAAATATGTGCGGCCCTGTCTGTAAATAATAAATAAATAAATGTTTAAAGAGTGAAAATCTGCCAGCGTTGGTGGTGCACGCCTTTAATCCCAGCACTCGGGAGGCAGAGGCAGGCGGATCTCTGTGAGTTCAAGGCCAGCCTGGGCTACCAAGTGAGCTCCAGGAAAGGCGCAAAGCTACACAGAGAAAAACCCTTTCGGAAAAAAAAAAAAAAAAAAAAAAAAGAGTGAAAATCTTTAAATAGAACGAAAGAAACCTGTTCAAGAATCACAGAGACTTCCAAAGGTAAATATCAAAATAAAATATGTCACTGGCAGTGGTGGTGCACACCTTTAATCCCAGCCCTCGGGAGGCAGAGGCAGGCAGATCTCTGAGTTTGAGGCCAGCCTGGTCTACAGAGTGAGTTCCAGGACAGCCAGGGCTACACAGAGAAACCCTGTCTTGAAAAACCAAAAGAATAAAATAAAATACACCTAAACACACATTCAAACTCCTAGAAATGAGAACTAAAGAGGAAATCTTGAAGGAGATCAAGGAAGAGAGACACACTATGTATAGAAGCATTATGGTAAGAATTCAAGGTACTAACCCACATCACCACATTTCATGAGAAACAACACAAGCCAGGAAAACCATTTATAACAGTAAAATGCCAAAGGAAAGAGACCTGGAGATTCAAAATGCTGTGTACAGCAAAAGTATCTTCCTACTATGAGAGGAGAGTCTTTATTTTCTGTGTATAGATAGATGTTTTGCCTGCCTGTATGTCTGTATACCACATGCATGCCTGTGGCCCATGGAGGCCGGAAAAGGGTGTCAGAGCCCCTGGAGCTGCAGCTACCCATGCTGCTGAGCCACCATGTGGGTGCTGGGGACTGAACACAGGTCCTCTGCAGGAGCAGCTAGTGCTCCTGATCCTTGAGCCATCTCTCTAGCCTAGAAAATAAAAATTATTTTATCTTATTTTCCCAGACAGGGTTTCTCTGTGTAACTCTGGCTGTCTTGGAACTTGCTTTGTAGACCAGGCTGGCCTTGAACTCAGAGATCCACCTGCCTCTGCCTCCCAAGTGCTGGGATTAAAGGCAAATGCCACCACCACCCAGCTATAAGTAAAGTTTTGATGGAATCAATAAGAATAAGTCATCTATATCTACTCATCTGCATATTACCTACTCGTCTGCATATTACCTACAACTGCTTTGTGCCACCACACTAGACTTGAGTGACTCGAAGGGGCTGTGCAGGACTGAATGCAGAGATGACAGGCATGTGCCACCACACCTGGCCTCAACTCCACCCATCATGTTCTAGTGCTGTGGGCAGAGCTAGTTCCTCCTTTGTCTATGCCCAGACCTCAGGACCTTGTGAACCTGACCACAGCACTGGCCAGTTTGTCTTGTCCCCCTTCATCAGTGGGACTCTTTGCCTGATCACACTATGAAACCCTTCAGGGTGACAACCGCCGTTTTTCCACGTTCTCTCCCAAGCCTGAGGACTCAGTATGGCGTCTGAATGAAGAGCACGGGGCAGGAGTGTCCCACTTCCTGTCTGCCTTTCCATGTCCTCCATAGCCGTTCCCTCTGCTCCTGCTCCCACAGACCCCCTCCACAGTCTTTGTGTTAGGAGCGCTTGCTTGGGGGAGGTTATGACTGCTAGCATTCTAACTGTTCATTCTGACAACTAACATCAGATACTCTAGACTAGGGAATGTGGGAAGAATGCAGCTTTTGTCTCAATTAACTTATTAGAAATGGAGACACGGCACAATGGTAAAACACATTTTCCTAGGTCCCAGTGCCAGGGTCTGTGATCCATTGTTCTGTGGTGGAGCCTAAGAATTTGGACACGCATGAGTCAGACTCTCAAGCGGAACTGGTGTTGCTGGTCCAAGGGTGGTGTTTTGAGAACCCGCTGCTGTAACGCTGAGTATAAGAGGGAACAGTGGCCAGAAAGGCCTCCTGGAGTTCAGAGCGGAAGTTCTCAGAAAGCCTACCCCATCTCTGCATCTCCCTTTCCAATAGTCAACGGAGAGAGGCCAGGAAACTGTTTTCAGTCTGTCCCTCCCAGGACGTCTCTGGGCTTATTATCCCCATTACCAGCAATTTCAGATTGGGACTCGGCTCCCCAGAGGGAAATGAAAATAGTAACCATGTGGGGTGGAAGGAACAAGGTACCAGTATTAATGAGCCCTCCACGGAATGAATCCAGATGTGTTTTTCTTTAATGGGAAAGAGAGTTACTTCAAAACTATGAGGGATTGTTTCAAGCTTTTATTGTGTATAATTTTCTTTTAAAACACATCCCTATAAGCAGTGATGCATGGTAAAAACAATGAATGCTAAATTTAATTCACACCTTAGGGCCTTTGGTTTGCCTCAGAAGGCCCAGAATGTGATTCAAATCAACATTCTTGCAAAGCTCTCCTCTGGGCAATTCTTGGAGCCCAGGCAGACCATGTTTGGCTAATTCTGTCTCCCAAGAATTGTATGGTATCTGGAAGCTATCAATTAATACTGGTATACTGTGCACACTCATATATATAATGTACATATCTATCTGTGTGTGCATATGCATGCATAAGATTAGGTATAAATGATTTAAGTGTCCCTTCAGAGCCTTGTTGCACAAACCTTGGGGACCTTGTTTCTACAATTCCAAGATATCCCTTGGTATTTCTCCTTACTCGTCTGCCACATGCACACGATGGGCAGAGCAGACCTGCTCATCTTAGTGCTCTTTACTAACATGAAGGCCCCGAGATTCTCCCTGGTGGTTTTGATTTGTGCACAAGGGAAAACTAGTACATCCAATTAAAGTTTTGATATACACCAAATAAACTCTCAAACAATTGCTTACTACAAAGAATTCTTATCTGTAAACTTCTATGAAGGTTTCGACACATACATATGTACATTATGTATGTAATGTATGTATGTACAAGTGTGTGGCCTAGTGGAAGGAAGTGAAGTTATTTGACTTGGGAGATGCTTTTGAAAGCAATTTATGACCCCATCTCCTCTCTGTGCCTTTGCTTCCTGACCACCATGGTCTGGGCACCTGTGCTTAACCACAGGCGCCCCCAGGGATAAGCTGCCTCACCCCAGCTCTATGGACTGAAACCTCAGAGCCCGTGAATCAAAATGGACTTTTTGTGGTGATATCGTGTTCCCCCAATATATTGTGCACCCTAATAAGCTTATCTGGAGTCAGAGAACAGAACAGCCACTAGACAGACATAGAGGCCAGAAAATGGTGGCACTCACACCTTTAATCCTATCACTTGGGAGGCAGAGATCCATCCATATCTCTGTGAGTTCAAGGCCACACTGGAAACCGCCAGGCATGGTGACACATACCTTTAATCTCAGGAAGTGATGGCAGGAAGCAGAAAGGTATATAAGGCGTGAGGACCAGGAACTAAGTTTGTTAAGCTTTTAGGCCTTTAGCAGCAGTTCAGCTGAGATAATTCGGATGAAGATTCAGAGGCTTCCAGTTTGAGGAAACAGGATCAGCTGAGGAATTGGCGAGGTGAGGTTAGCTGTGGCTGGTTCTGTTTCTCTGATCTTTCAGCGTTCATTCCAATATCTGGCTCCCGTGTTTTTTATTAATAAGACCTTCTAAGATTTGTGTTACAACTTGTCCTCCGTGTGACTTGTTTTTCTTGGATGTTTTACCACAGCAGTTGAAAACTCTCTGGCACGTACACAAAGTGTTCTTTTTACTACCTGCCCTTCTTGGGGTGTCCATGAAAGATGGGTGTTCACAGGGCTTTTAAACTGCTGCCCAGGCCAGTCTTGCCTCTTAGAAGCTTCGCATGTGCATCAACAGTTAAGTGCTAGATGGCATTAATTAAACCCAGTAATTTCCAATCAACTACATTTACTATCTGATTAGCACCTGCTTTGGATTTTAATCAGAGAATCCCTCCGTGTCTGCTTTCAGTTTAAATCAAACGGCAGTTGAAATAAACTTCAGAGTATGAAAACTCCAGAGGGCCCGTGAGTAAGGTTTGGTCACAACACCAGCACGTTTAGAAACACACCAACGATCTCTGGGTAAGTCTTGATTTTCTCTGTCCCGCCCCTCTGCCTGAGGAAGCACCCAGGCCTGTTACCACCACCTCCTCTAGGAGACCAAGTGGCCTCCAGGGGGAGCTGTTTGTCCACTCACACCAGACAACGGGTCCCCCAATTGCTTCCATCTCATCTGCTCTAAAGTCTCTTTAAATGCAATCATCAGCCAGATTATCTGCCTGGAATTTGGTGGGGAAAATAAGTCTAGTTAAGTAATTCCAAGTGAGGCTGACTCAAACCCCCTTCCTGGCAGATTACGTAGAGACTACACTGAGCAGCCCTTGCCCACTGTTGGTGAGAGTGCACATTCATACAGCCACTATGGAAAACAGCACTGATTCCTGAAAAAAAAAAAAAAGAAAGAAAGAAAGAAAGAAAAGAAAAAAAAACTAAGAATTTAATTTTTAAAATGAAATGACCATGTGACCTAGAAATCTTACTATTGTACAGAGGAAACGAACTCATTGTACCAAAGAGATCCACACGCCCCTGCTCTCGGCAGCGCTATTCACAAGAGCCCAAAAGGGAACTGTTGGAAGTGTCCATCACATGGGGAAACACCATGACCAACAAGCAAGTTGGGGAGGAAAGGATTTATTGGGCTTACACTTCAGCTTCGCTGTTCATCACTGAAGGAAGTCAGGACAGAAACTAAAACAGGGCAGGATCATGGAGGCAGGAGCTGAAGCAGAGGCCATGGAGGGGAACTGCTTACTGGCTTGTTTCCCATGGCTTGCTCAGTCTGCTTTTTTATAGAACCCAGGACCAGCAGCCCAGGGACGGTACTACCCACCATGGGCTGGGCCCTCCCCATTGATCACTTACAGCTGGACCTCAAGGAGACATTTCCTCAACTGAAGCTCCTTCCTCTGATGACACTAGCTTATGTCAAGATGATACACAAAACCACCCAGCACACACATACACACACACACACACGCACGCACGCACGCCCGCACGCACGCACGCACGCACGCACGCACATTCATTCTGTCAGTTCTGTTCCTCTAGAGAATCCTGACTTATACAAGCTCTATTCAACCAGGCAGCGATGGCACACATCTTTAATCCCAGCACTCGGGAGACAGAGGCAGGTGGATCTTTGAGTTCAATGCCAGCTTGCTCTACAGAGTGAGTTCCTGGACAGCCAGGTTTCCTGTCTCAAAAACCAAACAAATAAAGAAATAAACACATAAATACAAACAAACAACCGTAGAGTGACTCAGATGACAAAAAAGCTAGAAGTTTCCTAGAGCTTCACTATTAAAAATCATAAATGTTTTAAGACACAGATGTGTCAACATGATATAAACATTTCAGAACGTAGAAATCGATGGGGATTACATGGCAACCCAATAGTATGCACAGTTTCACCTATCAATTTTAATTTTGAATAAAATACTGAGCAATGTCAAGAGATGTTCTGTAAAGGAGTTGGTTCACATGGTTTTGTTCTGAATGTCAGAATTCTGGCTTTAGATGGGTGATGGTGGTGCACGCCTTTAATCCCAGCACTCAGGAGGGGAGACAGGCAGATCTCTGAGTTCAGCCAGCCTGAGTTTGAGGCCAGCCTGGTCTACAGAGCGAATTCCAGGACATCCATGGCTACACAGAGAAGCCCTGTCTTGAAAAACGAGAGAGAGAGAGAGAGAGAGAGAGAGAGAGAGAGAGAGAGAACACCAGATTTCTGGCTTCAGAGTTTTAACATAGGTAGACATAGCATATTATCTGGAAGGCCTTTTCACTTGGACCTTTATTGTAAAAATGCATTTTCAGAATAAAAATTATATAAATTATATATTATCATAACAGTATATTGTCTTATGCTATGGTTTGGGTAAGCTTGTCTATAGTAGTCACTTTTCTTGTTGCTATAACTAAGGCAACTTAAGGAAAGAGGGTTCTGGCTGGAAGTTCCAGGTGCAGTCGTCACAGCAGGGATGTCATGGGGGCAGAGGTTCCAGGTGCAGTCACCACAGCAGGGGCGTCATGGGGGCAGAGGTTCCAGGTGCAGTCACCACAGCAGGGACGTCATGGGGGCAGAGGTTCCAGGTGCAGTCATCACAGCAGGAACATTATGGGGGCAGACACGTTCTAGATGCAATCATCATATCAGGAACAGCATGATGGCAGAAGCTTGAGACAACCAATCACATTGTATCTGTAGACAGGAGACAGTGCTTAGCTGGTGCTTTTAGCATGCTTTCTATTTTTTATATAGTCCAATCTAATCTCCCCAGTTTATGGAATGATGCCTGTAGGTGGAGTTTCTCTGTGTCCCAGCAGCTGCTCCCAAATAATCAGAGACTTAATATTAATTATAAATGCTTGGCCAATAGCTCAGGATTATTACTAACTAGCTCTTACAACTTAAATTAGCCCATTTATATTAATCTACATTCTGCCATGTGGCATTACCTCTTTTTCATCTTACACTTCCAGCTTCCTTTCCATGTCTTGCTGGTGACTCCTCTGACTCCACCCTTCTTCTTCCCAGTGTCCTTAGTCTAGTTCTCCCACCTAACCTTATCCTGTCCAGCTATTGACCAGTCAAGCTTCTTTATTAAACCAATCAGTGACATATATTCACAAAATAACGCCCAAATGTCCAGCACCTATATCCACATAAGACCTAAAAAAGCTTTTAAAAAGCTCTCAACACACAAAAACAGAGCCAAATATGACTTCCTAGTCTCATGTCTCACATGCCAGCCACAGTACAGACACGCATCTCCTGGCAGCTTCCAGTACACCATGAGCTAAGCTGCATGTTGGGCTCCCTCAGCCTCTCACATGGACTGCAGTACAGAGAGGTACCTTTCAGAGGCTGCCTGTGGGCTTGAACCACCAGTGTGAGCTCTCCTAGCATGCTGCATGGCAGGTTTGGGGTTTTGCTCAGCCGACATAAAAGGTTACAGATGCTCAGTAAAGACAGATCCAGATTGGGGGAAAAAAAAACAAAAAACAAAAAACATCTAAATGGGTTACAGTGTGTTTAAAAATGTGCAAAGCCTTGGGAGAGGAAAGGAAAAGGGTATAGACAGTCATAAAAAAATATAGTTTTAAAATAATAAAGTCCTTTAAAAGGGAGTAAAGTAATATATACATATATAAAAGCCACATAAAGATGGAAAATACACAGAGAGTCTGGATCCTGTATGTTATTCTCTTGTCTTTAATTTTTTTTTGGCTGCAAAAAGACATTGGATTATAAAAGTTGCTAGATTAAACTAACCTATATATTTTAAAAATATCTTGACTTCAAAATGGAAGTCAAAAGGTGTGTTGCTTTAGGAGAGAGGTTATGCTTTTATTTCCACAGGAAATGAGAGGCTGTGGATTGATTCCAGGCTAAAGATGATCAGGTTTGATCAAGGAAGACCCCCCAAAAATCCTGACTACAAACATAAAAAAAAAACCTAAAAAACTACAAAACACATGATGTATACTTTACCTGCTCAAACATAAAACAGAAAGTTATCTTTGGCTAACTTGTGTACAACACATAGTCTATACTTATACTAACGCAGATATGTATGTGACCTTTAAAAATTTATGTATTTTCAGAGCAAGGGGACCAGACACCAATCAAAATAAATTGACCAGATGACCCAGCATCTCAAAAGGCCTCTGTTGCAGTTTCCTCAGAGTTTTGCATCCAGAGCAGCTTCAAGGTTGCTGGCTGAGATTATCCAGCCTCACAAACTACTCCAGCCGACCAGCCAAGACTTAACCATTATCCTAATTTTCCTCAGGGTCCCAAGATACCAATACCCCTCCAAACAACAAGAAGTATTCTAGAAAACAACACCCACATTCCCAAAAGATGGGTTATTGATGTTTATTATCATTTAAGGCGGGGGGGGGGGTGTTGGTTACAAGTTGTTATTGGTAATAGTCAGGAAAAAAGCTAAACAAAGGAGATTAAATTCAGTGATCTTGTTCAGAAAAGGAAAAAGGGGGCTCTAGAAATGATATGGTAAAAGAGTAGATTATTGAATCTACTTTTAAACTAAAAGAGCAACTTCTAGTCTTAAATATTTTACATTGATATGGATTTTGGTTTATTGATACAAATTTAAAGTTATTTTTGCTATACTATATGTATGTCTTTACTCTTGTTTTGGGTATTGCACTTATGCAATTCTTTTAAAAATGTAATATATAATTAAGAAATACAGGTTATGCTACAAGCCACAGAAATATGTAGTAGGAATTCAGCTGACTATGGTAAAGCTATTACCTGGAAGAATCAAGGACTTTTCCAGAGGAAGCCAAGGCTCAAGGAGTATTAGTGCTATTTGGCTTTTGAATATATCAGCTGTTTTCTGCTATGAATTTCATGTGCACTATCACAGCTTCCCCAGTTGATTCTTCTTCCTTAGAACTAACATTGTGGATTGATCATTCTTTGGGCATAGGTTTTCCCTATACAATTAAGGTATTTGGATAACAGTCACATAGGCAAGGCTTCCTTCTTCCAGGCTTTTTGTTTCTCTTTTTTAGCATTAGATTCAGATATCTGCCTTCTGTAACTATCTCCTTTAGCTAGCATTCAAGGCTAGGGCCAGCTCTGGACATTTTATCTGAGATACCTATCAATCATCCTAGGACAAATGGTAGACAGAATAAGCATTCCAGACCACTTGCTAGTCTCCTGAATTAAGGTAAATATCCACATGGAGACACTGCCTAGGCCAGGTGGACATTAGGTACATAGCTTTGTTTCGTGTGCAAATTAAGCTCAGACCTTCCATTCTTACACAGCCTTAGAGGTATCTCTAGACTTCCCTTTTGACATTCAACTTAGAACAAAAGGACTTTTGTATACCAGGTACATCAAGCTGTAACACAGGCTGCCTACCTACCCCCACCCTGCCAGACAATGATGCAGCTGAGTTTTACAGAGACAGTTATGGCTCCTAAAGAGAAATACACAGTTTTATTTTACTCATGATTTATACTAACATTGTAGACTGTTAACATTTTACCTAGCCACTTCTAGGAATGTAGTTTGAGCACATAAGTTCCCCTTTTCTGATATATTAACTGATATAAGCTCTTAGTTGACCCCACCTCCTTTAGCCACTCCCCTTTTGGGTTGTAAAAGAAAGCTTGACAGTCACTGCCTGAGACAAACTCTTATCTGCCTTTATGACCCTGTAAGAATTCAAGCCTTGTGACCATGCTTTGGCCAGAGCATTGCTGCTTTGTATGGGTCGGTAACTGAGAACCTCAGAGAGGGAGGACTGGAAGAATGAACTAAGATGAGGAGAGAGCTAAGATGAGGAAGGAAGATGGAAGGAGACAGAACAACGAGAGAACAGGAGAGGAAGGGACAGAGAGGAGCTAAGTCTGAGAACAGGACTGAAGCTGTGTAGATAGATTTTGACTCAGAAAAATAAAGTGTATGGACTAAAGAGCTTGGTGTACTTAGATTCATTCGAGTATCCCTCAGATTAATTTTCACCACTAGTAGTGTCTCTTCTGGAACCCTGGGGAAAAGACTATTAGGGGCTGGACTCCAGTAGTCTTTAACAAGGTTAGCAGTTAGTCATCTATAATAATCAAACTTGTAGTCATATTAGGTATGTTTTCAAGGTTAAACGGATATATTTAGATAGATAGATGATCTTCAAACACTTCAAAGACCTATAAAATGTGGCATTTAAAATGTTTTAATGACTTAAGACTTGTCTTGATAGTGAGACAGTGTGGCAGGGTCCTGTGCTGTTGTTCCCTTTGGGGGAGGGCCCAAGTAGGCACAGAGTCAATGACACAGACTCTGGGAGAATGTTGAAACAACACACTCAGTTTATTCAGGAAGAGGCAAGTCTTATATACCCTCCAACCCACCCCAGGGGAAGGTCTGATGAATATGAATCTGCTGGTGTGACATGGCTGCCTCTCATTGGTCCAGGTCATCTCAGATCATGTCTCAGTTGCTGTTGTTAAGGCCCTTAGGCAGACCCACGTTGTCTCTCAGAAAGTATCTTATTACTGGTTTGGGCCAGCTGGCCTTCAAGCCTGTTAGGGATGAGTCATTCCACAAGACAGGTCTGCTCCTGGCAGCCCAATTTATTTCAGAGAAGATAATGGGCATCAAAGAAACTCCATATGGAGTTTGCTTTCCTTATGGCAAAAGCTAGGCATTTAGGCAAAAAACTGCCCTTGGCTCAATTGCTGACAGTTACTGTCCAAACTGGACCAGCAGGATGCAAAGAAAGTGACTGCCAAACTTTGCCAAGACAAGGCAGGACAGTCCTTCAAAATTCCCTGCTTCTCAGAAAAGCCTGTCAGATATACGAGGCCTGTAGGCCAAAGATGGATGCCTCAACATTACAGAAGAACTTTGAGTGACCGTCCAGACAGCCAGATGTCCCTGTCATTAGGTAACATTTCACCCTTCTGGGGTCTTTGATGGAGTTGAAGACTAAAGAAACATAGTTAATGTTTTCCTTAGTTATGACAAAAGATAAATTAGGTATAAAACTTTAGAGTCACAAAGATAAAATAAATAATAGAATATTTTCTCTAAATTTACTAACCACAAATGAACTCGATATTGTAACTGTAATTCTTACTTAATAACCATTTTTGTTGTATATAATTTTACTATGTTAAAGTTAAAACCTTACTTTTTAATTAGACAAAAAGGGAGAAATGTGAAATTACTCCTTTACACTGTGTAAATATATGTCTCTATGATTGATTTAATAAAGAAGCTGACTGGCCAATAGTTGGACAGGATAAGGTTAGGTGGGAGAACCAGACTAAAGACACTGGGAAGAAGAAGGGCAGAGTCAGAGGAGTCACCAGCAAGACATGGAGAGGAAACAGGAGGTGCAAGATGAAAGAGAGGTAATGCCACATGGCAGAATATAGATTAATATAAATGGGCTAATTTAAGTTGTAAGAGCTAGTTAGTAATAATCCTGAGCTATTGGCCAAGCACTTGTAATTAATATTAAGTCTCTGTGATTATTTGGGAGCAGCTGCTGGGACACAGAGAAACTCCACCTACAGATTCCATTCATATTTAGGGTGGGTTCTTCCATCTCCAGTCACCCGGTTACAAACTCACTCACGGATAAGGCAAAAGATTTGTTTCTAAGATGACTCTAGATCCTGTCAAGTTGACAAGCATTATGAGCCATCAAGTTCCCCCAAGAGTCTGTTCTTAAAGGTGAATTTCCTGAGAAGTGATGAAACTTTTGGGAAGTGGGTCTGAGTGGGAGGTCCTTAAGTCACTGGGGTTTGTGCTCTTGAAGATATCTGTAGGACCCTCGCTTTCCTCTTCTTTTGTTTCTGACCATGAGATAAGCAGTTTCTTTTACTACATGTTCTCTGTCATTTCCATCCAGTAGGTCTACCAGATGCCCAAAGAATAAGACTCCCTAGTCTTGGACAAGAAGCTCCAAAACTATCAGCAAAAATGAAAATTTTCTTATTTTCTTTTTTTTACACATCAACTATCTCAGATATTTTGTTATGGTGATAGAACACTAACATATACTGTATATTACCTTAGGTATAACTGTTGTATGCATTCAATCTGTAATCATTATTCAGTACTATCATACATTTCCAATTCTCCCTTAGTGGTATCTAAAACTTGGGATTTCTGGAATAAAATGATAGATTAGAAGGTGCCTCCATGTGGCATGCTGGTTGAGAAGAGTCAGGACAACAATGAATAGATAGTTTGGTTTTTTTGAAAGTGTTTTTTGGAAAGTTTTTTGGGACTAGAGAGATGACTCAGCAGTTAGCACTGGCTGACCCATGTTCACTTCCCAATACCCATGTGGCAGCTCACAATTGTCTGTAACTCTAGATCCAGGGGGTCCAAAACCCTCTTCTGGCCTCCACAGGCATCAGGCACACATGTGGTAAACAGGCATACATGCAGGAAAAATATTCATAAATATAAAATAAAATTATATATGAAAAATAATAAGCAAATGTGACGACAATTTCCAAAAACTCTGGAACATGATTAAGAGATAAAAAAAAATCTTGAATTTCCCAGAGTAGAAGAAGAAATTAAAATGCAAACTAAAATCATAGAAAAAAAACTATTCAATGAAGTTATAATGAACATTTTCCTAAGTCTAGAGAAAGAAATCAACATCCAAGTCCATGCGTTAAGTTTTTCACAGTAAAATACCCATATCGGATTTTATTATTACCAAAGAAAATGAGAAAATGCATTCTCCCAAAGACAATGAGATCTTTTGTAACCTTAGTTCATGTAGCTCAGTCTCTAATCTAGTCAGTGCACTGAGCTCTTGGTTGTTGGACACTGTGTGTGTTTAGTGGGGCCTGGGGCCTGGGCTCTCATCATTCCTTTGCATGCTGTATGTGCATCATGCTTGATGGGAGGCTCACGGGAAAAAGAACCAGGAGTTAAGAGGAAAAAAAATAACCAGGGTATATTTAAAAACAGACTTCTCCAGTTGACATTCTGAAACAGCTAACAATTGTCTCTAACCGTCATCTGGTTTCCTTTCTCTGGAGTCCTCTTGAGACTTTACTCCTTGAACCTGGGGAGGGCGGGCAGTGCAGCACCAGACATTAAATCTCCGGAGGGAGAGGTGTTAGCTAACCTTCTGCTGCTCGTTCTGAATGCAATACACAGATTCTTAAGCCTCTTTATTATTCATGTCGTGACGATTATGGGGGGCAGGGAGTTTAATCAAACTTGCATACTGAAATGATGGAAACACACAAAAACCCTGTAAATAGTAAACATCCCTGAGCTACCTGTTTCAACCAGGTCCAGTTTAATTCACTGCTAGTAACCCTCCAGTCCAGTTTGACTTTCTGCACTGATTCTTGTTTGAGCAGCTGTTTGACACCTTCGTTTGCTTCCTGTCAGCTGTTCCTTTGGAAAATCCCCATTGAAAGCAATTATCAAGGGGCCCTTGATGTTATTGTTGTCAAGGTGGGGAGCCTTCCCCTTTCTCCACAGCCTGGCTCCTGGACTGCTAAGCTTATCCTGGGAAATATGTACTTGTGACTATCAAGTCACACCTCAAAGGCAACCACAGCCCCCTCTAGTGAGAGTACATTTGTGTACGATCATCGCCTTTCCTCTCAAATATCCGGTGCTTGACAACTTTGATTTGGAGTCATTGGTCTCTGTACTCCCCATCCTCATGAGGCTCACCATCTCCAATAGAGGGGTACTCCAGATTCCCCATCCTCACGAGGCTCACCGTCTCCAATAGAGGGGTACTCTGTGCCATCTCTACCCCAGATTCTATTTCTACTTCAAGTGTGTGTTCTTCATTCCCTGGTTTGACTTTAGAGGACTCATTACAACCCACCTCTTGGGTCATTTGAAGCACCCCAGCCCAGCTGTGTGGTTCACACCCCCCTCCTGTCAATGGTTGCATTTCCATTTCCCAGGAGCCTTTCTGGCTACAGTCCTGTTTCTAACTAGTTCCACAGAATTTCCTGCATACACTTCTTCCAAAGTGCCTTCTCCATCTATGATGATGTCACTTCCTCTTAGATTTTTTTTCTTTGCTGCTGACAAGGGGTTCCTCCAAGCATAAAGCCAAAACCTCCAAAGGAGGGGGGGGGGGGGAGGTGTCCTTGGGAGCTCTGACTACCATCTTTCAAGCCAGGGCGTGAATTAATTATATAGAGACAAAGACTCAATGAAAACAGAATTGGTTCTTCGAAAAACTAAGCAAGATCAACAAACCCTTATCCAAACTAACCAAAAGAAAGGAAAGAGCCAAATTAATAAAAGCAGAGATGGAAAATGGGACATTGCCGTGACCTGGGGATGAAGACACCACAGACATGCATACAAATAAAGCTGGGGTCAGGTGGACTGTGCACTCTGATGGAAACACACCAGCACCCCAGAAACTCTTGCATACAGCTGAAGGAGGAGGCGAATTAGCCAATCTCGGTAGGGGTCTCTGTAGGAGGGCAGTCTCAGGCTGTAGTCATCCACTACAGGAGGAAGCTGTAGCTCGTATTTCCACACACATTGTCAACATCTGTACTTAGACCAGGGGAAGACCTGGCCAGCCCCATGGGTCTGAGGCATTGGGGTCTTTGACATGTCAATAATACATATTCACTTAGGACTTCATCCACTCCTCACAGGATATCACAACAGACACCACTGAAATTCAGAGGACCATTAGGGAATATTTTGAAAAGCTGTATTGAAAAAAAAAAAAAAAAAAAAAGAAAATCTAGAGGAACTGGATAAATTCTAAAATACATATTGTCTACAAAATCAAATCAAAAGCATATAAGCAGATCTAGAATGAGATGGAGCAGTATAAAAAAGAAAAGCCAAGGCTGTATAGATAAAGCCAAATGCCTTAAAGAACAAATACCAATGATTCTTAAACTTTTCCATAAAAGAGAAATGGAAAGGCACTAGAAAACATTTAATAAAGTCAGTGTTGCCTCAATTCCAAAACCATAGAAAGCCATAATAATTCTCCTGATGAACATAGACTTAAATTCTCAATAAATACTTACAAATTCAATAACATATTGAGAAATCATACACTATAATTAAGTAGTTCTCATTCTAGGAATCCAAAGATATGGCTCAACATATTCAAATTAATAAATGTAAAATAGCACCAGAATACACTAACAACAAGAAATCACATGATCATCTTAATAGGTGTGGAAAAGGCCTTTGTGTAAAAATTGACAAAAAACTAACCAGCACACCCTTCTACTAACATGGGGTGTGTGTGTGTGTGTGTGTGTGTGTGTGTGTGTGTGTGTATGTGTGTGTGTGTGTGTGTTTGCGTTTAATTGAGGTGGTGTGTATGAAGCATGGATGGAGGCTTATTTACTCTTCAGACTCTTGATATCAGTACCAGACATCAACTATAGTCCCTTAAGAGATTCATTTTTGCTGATATGGTAGGTCATAGCTATAATTCTAGTACTTAAAAAATGGAACCAGGAAAGACCCTGGAGAGAAGGGGGAGGGGGAGGAAGAGAGGGAGAGAAGGAGGGAGGGAGGGAGGGAGGGAGGGAGAGAGAGAGAGAGAGAGAGAGAGAGAGAGAGAGAGAGAGAGAGAG
>CABHPH010153024.1:14652-32132 GCA_902168325.1 Peromyscus nudipes | reverse complement strand
GAGAGAGAGAGAGAGAGAGAGAGAGAGAGAGAGAGAGAGAGAGAACTGGGATTTGAACTCAGTGTCTTGTGCATGCTAAGCAAGTGCTCAACCACCCAGCTGCACTCCCAGCCCGGTGGTACTAACCTTTATCAATCAGTACAGCTAAAATAAAATGGCTTTGTTCTAATGTATTCTTCTATCTTTATGTCACCCCAGCTTCCCTTTCACCGAGGATGCCGTGGATTTCCTGATCTGCCTGCCTCCATTTCCTGAGTGTTGATATGCAGGCAGGTAACATCACACCTGGTTTTGTGTAGTGCTGGGGGTCAAACCCAGAGACTTCTGCATCCACTCTACCAACTAAGCCATATCACCAGACTGCTGTGTATTTGATACTTTGTTCTAGAGCATTCTGCTCGAGTATTATTTCCTCATTTTCTCCGGATGATTTCCATTTTTCACATATACCATTGGTCTCATACTTGCAAATATATATTGTGAGTGTTTTCATTCTCTGTGATGTGGTGTCAAAAAGGTTCCTAATCCACATCACTTGGGGACACCCCAAGAACATCCTGGTACCTCCTGCCGGGGGTGGGGTGGAATTCTTGGCAGCCAGGTTTTTATTCTCTTCATTCCAGAGGAGAGCAGAGCAGAGAGGCCTCTTTCTGTCTCAACTCCAGAAATGCTGACTCAAGACTACATCCGGAGAACTGGAGTCTTGACCAATCACAATATAAGGAAAAGAAAAGGAAGATTCAGTGAAGCTTGGCCACTCCCTGATCCCTCTGTGCTCCCTCCACCCTTGACTAATTACAGACTCGACTCTATTCTCTTTCCTCTGCAATCTGCCAAAGCTCACAAATGAATGCACAAAGGCTAATGAGATGTGTATTGACTCTACCCAAGCTTAGGTGGTGGTATGAGAAGATACAGTTCACTCCCTAAAGCAAGAAAGAAAAGAAAGTTTGTGTTAGAAGATGGAAAGCAAAGCAGAGAGATCATGTGCTCAGGTTACTCTATAAGAGAAAGATACTTTGTCAATACATATTTCTTGAATACGTATTTCTTGAACAGTGTTGTGGGTTAAATTATGTTTCCTTCTGCAAATTCATGCTGAATCCTAACCCACAGCTATCTTAGAGTACGACTGTATCTGCAGGTGGGTTCAGCCTGGCAGCTTGTGCTGCAGACTGACTTTTTGTGCCACCATACACATTTTGAGATTATTTCTCCTACATCTGTAAAATATCACCCTGGAATTTTTATTGGGGTTGCATTGCATTCGTAGATTGCTTTAGGTAGAGTGGTCATTTTTACAGGATTAATTTTTCCAATCCATGAGCACGGAAGTCCTTTCCATCTTCTGGTGTCTTCCTCGATTTCTTTCTTTAATGTCTCAAGGTTTTCATTGTATAGGTCTTTGTTTCCTTAGTTGGGTTTATTCCTACGCATTTCATTAATTGTGTAGCTATTGTGAACAGGATTGTTCCCCTGATATAGCTTTCAGTGTGTTTGACATTGGTATATAGGAAGGCTGCTGATTATGTGTGTTAATTCTGTATCTTGCCACTTAGCTCTAAGAGTTTTTGGTTGAGTCTTAGGATCTCTTATATATAGAATTATACCATCTGCAAATGAGGATACTTTCCCTTCTTGTTTCTTAATGCTCTAGCTCAGACTTCAAGCACTGTATTTAATAGGAGTAGAGGAGAGTGGACACTCTTGTCTTATTCCTGACTTTAGTGAGAATGCTTTGAATTCTTCTCCATTTAGCATGATATTGTCTATAGCCTGGTCACATATAACCTTTATTATGTTGAGATATGCTCCCCTCATTCCTAGCTTCTCCATGACTTTCTTTTTTAAAGATTTATTTATTTATTATATATACAGTATTCTGTCTGCATGTATCCCTTCCCACCAGAAGAGGGCACCAGATCTCATTACAAATGGTTGTGAGCCACCATGTGGTTCCTGGGAATTGAACTCAGAACCTCTGGAAGAGCAGCCAGTGCTCTTACCTCTAAGCCACCTCTCCAGCCCCATTCATGACTTTTATTGCAGAGGAATCTTGAATTTTGTCAAAGGACTTTTCTGCCTCTATTGAAATGATCATGTGATTTCTGTGTTTGATTATATTTACATGATGACTAACATTTATTGATTTACATATTGTGGTGGTTTGAAAGAAAATGGCCTCCAAAAGAAGTGGCATTATCAGGAGGTGTGGCCTTGTTGAAGGAAATGTGTGTGTCACTGTGGGGACGGGCTTTGAGGTCTCTTTTGTTCAAGCTTCCCTCAGTGTGACAGTCAAATTCCTATTGCCTGCAAGACGTAGTACTCAGCTCCAGCATCATGTCTGCCTGCACACCACCATGCTCCCTGTCATGATAATAATGGACTGAACCTCTGAAACTGTAAGCAAGCCACCCCAGCTAAATGTTTTATTTTATAAGATTTGCTGTGGTCATGGTGTCTCTTTATGGTGATAAAAAACCCTAACTAAGGCACATATATTAAGCCATCCTTGCTTTTCGGGAATAAAGTCAACTTGGTTGTGATGAGTAATCTTTTTGGGTGATCTTAAATTAGGTTTGCCAGTATTTTATTGAGAATTTTTGCATCTGCATTTATCAGGGAGCTTGGTCTGGAATTTTCTTTCACTGTTGTGTTTTTATCTGTTTTTGGTATCACGTTAATGAGAACGGGGGCATCTTCCTTCTTTTTCTGTTTCATGGAATAACTCAAATAGGATTGGTGTTAATTCTTCTTTGAAGTGCTGATAAAATTCTGCAGTGAATCCATCTGTTCACAGGCTTTTATTAGTTGGGAAATTATTGCTGCTCCAATCTTTTTGCTGGTTATGGATCTGTTTAAATCATTTATATCTTCTTGTTGTAATTTCAGTATGTTCTATGTATGTAGAAGTTCATCTACTTCTTTTAGCTTTCCCAATTCGTGGGATAAAGGTTTTTGAGGTATGTCTTTATGATTTCCTGAATTTCATCAGTATCTCTTGTAATGTCACTCACTAATTTGTGCACTGATTTTGATGATGCCTTCCCATCTGTTGCTTTGGGTTTGGGTTTGTTCTTGTTTTTCCAAGGCCTTAGGTGTATCATTAATTTATTCATTTTACATATCTCAATTTTTTATGTAGGCACTTAGTGTTGTATGCTTTCCTCTTAGAACTGCTTTCACTACTTTCCAAAGAATTGGTATGCTCTTCATTTTCATTCAAGTCCAGGAATTTTTTACATTTCTTCAGTGACCCAATTTTCATTCAGTAGCACATTGTTTAGTTTCTGTAAGTTTTTTTTTCAACTTTTGGTGGTTTCTATTTCTGTCTGTTATGATCAAATAGAATATAGGAAGTTATTTCAATTTCCATGTATTTGTTGAGGTTTTCTTTGTACCCTAATATGTAGTCAGTTTTGGAGAAAGTTCTAAATTTGCTGCTGAAAATAATGTCTATTCTTCAGTATTTTGGTGGAAGGTTCTATGCGTTTCTGTTAGTTTCATTTGGTTTATGATGTCATTTAACTCCAGTATTTCTCTATTTTTTTTTTTTGTCTAGACAAGCTGTCTGTTGGTGAAAAGGAGTATTGAAGTCATCCGCTATTGCTGTGTTGAGGTTAATCTATGGTTTTACAACAAGTAGTTATTGTTTTATGGTACACCTGTATTTATTGCATATGTGTTTAGAACTGTAATATCATCTTGGTTTACCATTCCTCTAATGAATATATAATAACCTTCCTTTTCTCTGCTGAGTAGCTTTGGTTTGGTCTATTTTATCAGACATTAGACTAGCCATTCCTGTATTCTTGCTTCTATTCACTCGGAATATTGTTTTCCAACTTTTACTCTAAGGTGATAATATCTATCATTCACACTGAGATGTAATTTTTTTTGGAGGAAGCAAAAAGATGGATCCTGTTTTCTAATCCAATCTGCTAGTCTATTTCTTTTTAATTGGTAATTGAGACCATTGCTATTCAGAGTTATTACCTAAGGTTGTGCCTTGACTCCTGTGATTTTTGTGGTAGGATATTTGTACACTGTGTGAAGATGCATTGCTGTGATCGGTTTAATAAAGATCTGAATGGCCAATAGCTAGGCAGGAGAGAATAGTCAGGGCTTCTGGGGAAAAAGTGGAACTCAGGATGAATCTAGGTGCATGAGAGACACAGTGCCAGCAAGATGTGGAGCAAGTCAGATATACAGAATGGAAGAGAGATAAAAAGCCACATGGCAGAACATAGATTAATAGAAACAGGTTAATTTAAGTTGTAAGAGCTAGTTGGTAACAAGCCTAAGCAAAAGGTTTTTTTCATAATTAACAATAAGTCTCTGTGTCATTATCTGGGGACTGACAACTGACAAGAAAGTACTACTACATGTTTTCTTAGATTTCTTTTGATTAACAGATCTGGAATAGTTTATTTATACTTTATGGCCCCTTGATAGTATCTATCTTTCTCTTCAGTCCAAAGAATTCCCTTGGTATCCTCTGTAGAAATGGTTTAGTGGTCATTTCTTTAATTTGTTTTTGTGATGGAAAGTTTTTATTTCTCCTTCAGCTTTAACAGATGGTTTTGCTGGGTAGAATAGCTGAGTTGATAGCTGTGGTCTTTCAGAACACAGAATACATCTTTCCAGGAACTTTTGGCTTTAAAAGTTTCTATTGAGCCAGGCATTGGTGGCGCACGCCTTTAATCCCAGCACTCGGGAGGCAGAGGCAGGCGGATCTCTGTGAGTTCAAGGCCAGCCTGGGCTACCAAGTGAGCTCCAGGAAAGGTGCAAAGCTACACAGAGAAACCCTGTCTCGAAAAACCAAAAAAAAAAAAAAAAAGTTTCTATTGAATAATCAGGTGTTACTCTCATGGGCCTATCTTTATAAGTGTCTTGGATTTTCTCTCTTGAAACTTTTAATAGTCTTTCTTTATTCTGTGTTTTTAGTAATCTTACTATAATATGTCACGAGTAGCTTCTTCTCTGATCTTGTGTATATGATGTTCTGCTGGCCTCTTGTATTTGAATGGTATCTTAGTTGGGGTATTTATTGCTGTGAAAAGACACCATAACCACAGCAACTCTTATAAATGAAAACATTTAATTGAAGGGGCTTGCTGTAGGCGGAATTTTTCATCGGACTGCCAGTCAGCTCTGTCCTGCCAGCTGTTCCCAAATAACCACACAGAGACTTATTATTAATTATAAATGCTTGGCCAATAGCTTAGGCTTGTTACCAACTAGCTTTTACATCTTAAATTAACTCATATTTTATCTATGTTCTACCACATGGCTCAGTACCTTACCTCAGTATGGCATGTTTATCTCCTGCATTATGTGCATCTCCTCGACACTCTACCCTTCTTCTTCCCAGCATCCTTCTAGTCTAGCTCTCCCAAACAATCTCTTCCTGCCCAGCTATAGGCCAGTTAGCTCTTTATTAACCAATGAGAGTAATACATATATACAGTGTACAGAGACTGTTCCACAGCAGTTTGCTAACAGTTTCAGAGGTTCAGTCCATTGTCATCATGGTGGGGATGCATGGCAAGCATGCAGGCAGACATGGTGCTAGAGCTGAAAGTCTTACATCTTACAGGCAACAGAATGTCAACCGACAAACTCAGCAGTATCCTAAGCATGGGAAACCTCAAAACCCACCCTCATAGTGACACATTTCCTCCAAGGCCATACACACTCCAACAAAGCCCCACCTCCTAATAATGCTCACTCTCTCACTTCCTGTGAGATTATGGGGGCCAATTACATTCAAACTACCACAGATAGACAGCTCTTTCTTTAGTTGTGAGAACTTTTCTTCTATGGTTTTATTGAAAATATTAATGTTATCTTCTTCATCTATGCCTATAAGTTGAAAGTTTTTTTAAAAACTATATCCCAAACCTCTCTATGTTCTGTTCACATTTCTTTGTAAATTTATCATTTTGGATCACTTGGTGAAGGTTAATGATTGAAGGTCAAGTGA
Organism: Peromyscus nudipes; assembly: GCA_902168325.1. Classification (NCBI taxonomy): domain Eukaryota; kingdom Metazoa; phylum Chordata; class Mammalia; order Rodentia; family Cricetidae; genus Peromyscus; species Peromyscus nudipes. Next base: position 26,146 of record CABHPH010153024.1, on the reverse strand, counting down.
TCCAATTCCTCTCTTTTATCTCCCATCCCTAACACTGTTTCCACATGATTTATTATACACGAAGCTGCCAAACGAGGGAGGCCTGTGTTTGTTTTATTGAGGTTTTCATTTCCAGCATCACTTCAGTTTGGCTTTCCTCCAGCAATTCTATCTCTTTATTGAACTCTATTTTTGTGTCTTTGTTTGGCTTTTTTTGTTTGTTTCTTTTTCTTTTTTTCAAGACAGAGTTTCTCTGTGTAACCCTGGCTGTCCTGGAACTTGCTCTGTAGACCAGGCTGACCTCAAACTCAGAGATCTGGATGTCTCCCCTCCTGAGTGCCACTGCCTGGCTATTTATGTATCTTGAATGGACCACCTTATTTCATTCAGCTTGAGGTTTTTTGTTTGTTTGTATGTTTGTTTTTTCCGGAGCTGAGGACCGAACCCAGGGCCTTGCGCTTGCTAGGCAAGCGCTCTACCACTGAGCTAAATCCCCAACCCTCAGCTTGAGTTTTGTTCTCTGGTGTATATTCATATCTTCCTTGAGTTGTTTGAACACAGTTGTAGTTATTTTTTGTTTTTAATTCTTCAGAAGTTCTTCCAGGTCCCTTCCATTGGGTGCGTTAGTAATTTTGGGAGAGTTAGTAATTTTGGGGAGGGGCATGTTACTGTTGTTTCCCGTGTTGCTTATATTTCTATGCTGGAACCTGCACATCTGGGGCACTTGGTTCAAACCACTGTTGTTGTTGTTGTTTTTGTTTTGTTTTGTTTTTCGAGACAGGGTTTCTCTATGTAGTTTTGGTGCCTGTCCTGGATCTCGCTCTGTAGACGAGGTTGGCCTCCAACTCACAGAGATCACTGGTTCTAGCTCTCAAGTGCTGGGATTAAAGGCGTGCACCACCGATGCCCGGCCACTGTTGTCGTTTTTAAGATTTTAAAAAACTCGATCATTTGCATGTGTTATCAGAGGTCAGACAGTGTGTCAGATGCCCTGTAGCTGGAGTTACAGGCTGTTGTGAGCCACCCAGCATGGGTGCTGGCAACCCAAATCAAGTCCTCTGCAAGAGCAGCACATGCTGTTAATGATGAGCCGTCTCTCCAGCCCCTCACATCCCTTCTTTCAATGGAGGATGGATACGATGTTTAAGAGAGGACCAAATTGTAGGGTGGCTGAGATGGTATTCTCTTCTGTGTGACTGGTAACTAAGAGTTGTAAGTTCATCTTTTGAGAGTCCACTGCCACTTTCCCTGGGTCAGCACAAACCTGGTCTTCTCATCCACTGGATTCTGGCATCATTCTTCAGTCTGCTGTACTATGACCCTCGATCCATCTGCCTCTATTCTGTAGAACTCCAGAAGCCTAAGCATATTATCTACTTCCTTGAGTCTCAGGCTTTTCCCGAGTTTTGAAAACCCAGCCTGTGTGCACCCTTAACCTAGTCCTGGGTTCATTACTTTGTCTACCCAGAATGCACTTGTGCCCCAGCTCTAACCTTCTCCCAGGGTCTATAGTAGCTTTCTGTGCTTTAATACACCTTTGAACTTAAGTCTTTGTTACACTCCCTGAAATGCATTTGTTTTCTTGGGACAAACTCTATTAGTTTATCAGACCAATGGTAGTCCTTAGGGCAGGCCTGAGATCAGTGGACCGTTGAGAAATGAAACACGGGGCTGTAGGAAACTTCCAACGTTAGGAGTCATCACAAGTATCAGGCTAGCAGCTGTCTCCTGACCTGGCTGACAGTCCGTGGGAGTCAACAAAACAGCACGCCCTGAGACTTCTGGGAAGTTTATTCTCTGTAGGCATGGGGTAGCACGTGGGTAATGTCCTCTGCTCCCAGTTTGAGGACATGACTTCATACTGCCCTTAAGTTGGAACTATGAGCAAAGAGAAAGCATTGGGCAGAGGTAATGGTTTCTGCTTTGGCTTCTGATCCTCCTTTTTCAGTGATGGCAGTCTTAAGCCACCCCAGGAAAGTTTCTCTTCCTTTCTCTAGCCAGACTTCTCGTGAAGTTCCTGGGAAACAAACGTACAGGATGCAGTGTTGCTGCCGGACTGGAAGGTGCAGAAAGAGGCCAGTTTTGCCCATGAACAGACACTGGGGCATCCCCACTTCCGTTTACTTTCTCAGTCTGTTGATTTCAGGATAGACTAGGGCAAAGAACCCTCTAGGTCCCTTAATCATGAGTAAGTAATGTTCTTGATCCCTCCCAGCACCCACATGGCTAGGCAGAACCATCTGTAACTCCAGTTCCAGGGGACCTGACGCCCTCTTCTGGCCTCCTCAGACACTGCATACATGAGGTGTACTGACATATGCATGCAGTCAAAACATCCACACATATAAAATTAAAATAATTTAAATTTTTGTAATAAAATTTTAATATAGAAAATGGTGGAAGGACATCTTGGTAACTAATCGCTAGTATAATCCAAACTGAATTTTCTTGTCCTTGCCTCTGCAAAACTGCACTTTTCTGTCTACATTCCCTTAACTACAGAATACACAAGTTCCCCACAGTTCTACAAACATGTGCCCAGCTTTCTAACTTCTGTTAACCCTCTATATGTCAGTTGTCATGTAGCCAGGTCCATTTTTTCTGCAAAATGTCTGCTTTTATTATTTTTTATATGTGTGTGGGTATATTCTGACATAGACAAAATTCCATTTCACCCTTTATTTTATTTTATTTTATTTTATTTTATTTTATTTTATTTTATTTTAGTTAGGGTCTCACTATGTAGCTTTGGCTGTCCAGAAACTTACTATTGTGGACCAGGCTGGCTTTGAACTCAGAGATCTTCCTGCCTCTGAGTGCTGGAATTAAAGGTGTGCACCACCATGCCCAGCTAAAAAGCTGAAATTTAGACTCAGCTCTAACTGGAGTTTGCCCACTAGATCTGTCAAATTGTTAGGTCAGTTTAACAAAGACAGAGTGCACTTACTGGCTTCATTAGGAACTCGTGGAGCTGGGAACCCCGAGAACGCTGTATTTATGCTACCAAGAGTTGGCTCTGCTCAGTCAGACCAGAAGCCACTTAGAATTAGACTTCAGGATCCTTCTCAGAGATTCTATACATGAAGTGGTCCAGAACTATCATGACCCCTAAGCTGAAACATAAACTGAATTTGTTCGTTGTGGCCAACAAATATTGAACACAAACACGTTGCTTTTGACTGGCTGATCTTAGCATTGTGTTCTCACTCAAACGGATTATCTTGTAGAGTTAGGGATGGAATAGGGGAATGGAGTGAAAATATTTAAGACTATAAAAATGGCTTTGGAACTAAATTGCATTGAATTCTTGGCAGCCTTTCTTTCCTTCAGGCTTTCATTATGATCTCATATCCTATAGTTACACTAAATCTGAGGTTGGGTTATATTCCTCAAGTGTGTGTTCAAATATTCAACTGATTTTATTAAACAAGTGCAAATGACTTTACTCTTTCTGTTGGTACTTTACAGCCGCTAGATATTAATTAGATTCGGCAGTTCTTAACTCCTGTCACATCCATTATCCTCCAGCTGTCTTGGGCCAGATCCCAGGACAATTCCTGACTGCGTTGGTAGAGAAAAGAAGCAATCTTTTTTTTTTTTTAACCCATATCTTTTCTGCTGACTGATAACTGACCATATGACCATTTTCAAGTTGGAACCTCACTATGGTATGGTCCCTGTTACTCTCCACAGCTTTCCAGGTGCTGTTTTTCAAACATAAGTGTACAGAATCCTAACCACAAGGATTACTTATTTCTCCAGGAATGGTAAGGTGTTCAAATAATTTTCAATCGGTCACCCTAAAGATTCTAAGTAAAGCTAATATTCTTATATTAGAATTATTTGGATGCACTAAAAATAACAAAAAGATTTAAGCAAAGAGGGAGTTTTAGACCGGGCAGTGGTGGCGCACGTCTTTAATCCCAGCACTCGGGAGGCAGAGGCAGGCGGATCTCTGTGAGTTCGAGGCCAGCCTGGTCTACAGAGCGAGATCCAGGAAAGGCACAAAGCTACACAGAGAAACCCTGTCTCGAAAAACCAAAAGAAAAGGGAGTTTTACTAAAAGAGTATCAGGATACTACATGTAGCTAAGACAAGGTAAATGATAATAGAAGCAAATATGACCATAACATGCTGTTTAAAAGCTGAGAGAGCAGTATACCTGCTTGGATGACAAAATATTCAAGAGACAAGCTACAGAACACTGCTTTTGTAATGACTCAATTGGTTTAGAAATACTCCCCACAGGGGTGGGATGCACAGCTGCACCCCAGCTCTCAGGAGATGGAAGGGAAGACGTTCAAGTGCATCCTCAACTATGTAGGGAATTTGAGGTCGGGCTTTGGCTACATTAGACCCTGCCTCAAAACCACCCACACATACAAGGAAGAACAACTAAACAATCCAGCCTAGTGCTACACACGTGACACAAGCATCTGAGAGGTGAAGCCAACTAGACTAAGTGTTCGAAGCCAGCCTCTGCTATGTAGGATGCATAAGATATTGTCTTAGAAAGATAAACATAAATATGCTGAAAAATAGAAAAGAAAGTGCTAAACAGTGATTTCCTCTAGATTGTGGTTCTCAACCTTCGTAATGTTACGATCCTTTAATACAGTTCCTCATGTTGTGGTGACCCCCCACACCATAAAATTATTTTCATTGTTACTTCATAACTGTAATTTTGCTACTGTTATGAGTTGTAATGTAAATATCTGTATTTTCTGATGGTCTTAGGTGACCTCTGTGAAAGTGTTGTGGGGTCTCGACCCATAGGTTGAGAATCTCTGCTCTAGAGTAAGACCAACAGAAGTAACAGCAATGTACTTTAATATAGTCTCTTGTACTGAAAACTGTGTCTATGTAAGTCCTAAAGCATCCTGTAAGAAAACTCATTGATGCCAGGCAGTGGCAGTGCACACCTTTAATCCCAGCTCTTGGGAGGCAGAGGCAGGCAGATCTCTGTGAGTTTGAGGCCAGCCTGGTCTACAGAGTGAGTTCCAGGACAGCCAGGACTACACAGAGAAACCCTGTCTTGAAAAACAAAAACAACCAAACAAGAAAGCTCCCTGAGAAAGAGTGGGGCTACAGTGTAGAGAATATAGAGTTCCCTTCCCCACTCCCATATTAAAAATACAACTACTAAATGGTCCAGCAATTGCACTTTAAGGTATTTATCCAAAAGAACAGAAATTGGGTCTTTTAAAGAGATCTGTTCCCGGGGCTGGAGAGATTGTTACACAGAAAAACCCTGTCTTGAAAAATCAATCCATCAATAAATATTTGTGTGTGTGTGTGGAGAGAGAGAGAGAGAGAGAGAGAGAGAGAGAGAGAGAGAGAGAGAGAACCTGTGATGGCCAGAAGTGGGTGTCATCTGATTCCATGGATGAGGAGTTAACAGGTGGTTGTAAGCCACCTGTTATTTCTGCTAGAAACAGAACTCAGGTCCTCTGCAAGAGCAGCAGTTGCTCTTAACCACCAAGTTTTTCCAACCCCTTATTTTAAAGATCTTGACAAAAAATAAAATTTTGCCAGGTACATTGGTACCTACCTTTAATCCCAGCACTCTGGAAGCAGATCTGTCTGAGGCCAGCTTGGTCTATGGAACCAGGTCCAGACCAGCCTGAGATACACAATGAGACTCTTGTCTCAAAAATAAAATAAATGATAAGGAATGCAGTTGGCTAGCTGGCTTCTAGCTTCCACTTTTTGGATCCACTTCAGTACCCAAAGGCCAATTTGTTGATTCACTCAGAGCCAGGAACTGCACAGAACAGGGTAATATTAGGTCCCAGTTATACAATACACATATAGCCTTTGATTTAGTAAATATGGGATTTGTTTTTCCTATCAAGAAAAAGAACCAGAAATGTTCCCACCCCTGGGGCATAGACAATATTTAGTTTTGTCCTGGGGATGTGTTATCTTTACATCAGTGATATTCAAGTATGTCCCATAAAACATCCCTTCAACCATCTACAGTTTTAGTTAACCACAATCAACTGGTCTAAAAGTATTAAACGGAGTATCTCAGGAGTCAACAGTTCCTAAATTTTATTTTTGGAATGTTGAGGATGGAACCCCTTGTACAAGTGAAGTATGTACCTTACCATAGAACTACACTCCATCTCCTAAGTTTTAAGTTGCACACCTCTGTGTAGCAAGACAAAATCTTGTGTTATCCTGCTGTCCAACCCTAAGCGGCCCCTTTCAGTTGCATACCAATGCTGTGCATACTACCTGTTTCCTTAGGAGGGTAGTTATCTTGCTTCACTAGCTGGCTGCTGTATCACTCAATGCTTGTGTCTCAGTAACCTTTATTTCACTGATAATCGCCCAAAGCACAAGGATGATGATGCAAGGAGGTACCAAGACACAAAATTAGGAAAAACAAATTAATTCTGGAAAGACCAGAATATACAGGAATCAGTACTGTCTGTTGTTTCAGGAATCTACTGTTCTTGGGACTTTAAGCTCCTTGGACAATGGATTACAAAATCCATTCTGTGACGTGCTAACTGGGTAGAATGAGCATGAGGTAGCTAACACAAATGGAAACCCTGATGAGATGTGTTCTTTGTAGATGTAAAGTCTACAAAGATGTAGGATTCTGCCATTTCTCTAATATTTTTAGAAGGCCAGTGGTCAAGGTATGCTGGAACACACCCTATAAAATAAATGTGCCTACACTTCTCATCACTTGTTATTAGGAAGCTAACACTACCTGGTGGAGGTACCACAACCCACCCAGAAACACTGCTTCAACATTTCTTTATATTCAATGATTGGGAGACACTGCTAAATCTGAGTAGGCCTTACAAATTGAACTGTATGAGGCAGATCCTAAAAGCACAAAACGTGTCAGGGAATTTCAGCGAACCATGAAATCATGAAGAGGTTCCTTAAATGTGTGAAGTAGGTCTGTGTAGTGTTAAGGAGTGGAACATGGTTGCCATGGGGATATAATACCCAGTGTCTTCAAAGAAAAGTGGATGCAACTAGTACATGTGGCTTACAGCCTCTAGCACTCCTGACCCTTTGCACTGGTCCAATAAGGATTCCTACCGCATACTAGTCAGGCCACTTCTACCCAAACAGTACTAGAGCATCTAATGGGCAACTGCTCAGATTGGTGGGCTTACCTGCACATGAAGTCTGTTCTCTCTGCTCTCCAAAAGCATTCCTGTCTTCTGCTTTTTCCTTTCCGTTCTATCTTTTCCTCCAAACTCTCTTGACTACCCAGGGTTTCATTAGCACTCTTCTACTATACATACATATATCAAAGTCATAAACAAGATGAGAGCTGTTGCCACCCACCTAATGAGGCTTTGCCCTCAATCTACAGTCTTCCTGTGTAACTGGAGGGGACTATAGGGAACTGCCATAAACAAGCAAAAACTCCTGCACCTGTCAAAGGTCATCTGTAATAAAGGAGTTGACATTTACTGATTGTTTATTAGTCTTCAGAACTCGGAAGAAATTTGATACCTTTAGTGCTTTTTGTTATACTCAAGTATCTTACCATGAAGGGTGGCTTTCTATTTACTGGTTTAATTAGGCTAACTTCATGAACTATCAACTCCTTATTCCTTTTTGACTGTGCTGTGTTAAGAGTCTCAAATCATGGGTCATTTCATAAGACATTCAATCTACTTAATCTTCAACAGATATGTTTTCTACAAAATAGGATCCAAAAATGACTTTTACTCCTTAAAATCATGGCAACCCCAGGCTCAGTCTATTAAGGTTACAGCATCTAGATGAGAAATCATTTCAGTGCTGTGATATTGCTGGTTCTGGGATACTTCTCACTGGACTGCTAATAATGGCCTGCTGCTTCAGGGTTCCACTGATCTGTATTGCTGTATTGTTAACCAGACGGTTAAATGTCGGGACATGCCTGTGAGGGATTTCCCAGATTGCATTAACTAAGGTGGGAAGCACCCCTACCCTCTTCTCCCATGTACTAAATGAGGGCAGCACCATTCCAACAGAGTCCTTGACTGAATCAAAAGCAAGTGGACACCGGCACTCAGGTCTCTGCTTCCTGATGAGGATGCACATCCCCAGCACTTCACCTTCCTTGTTGTGCTGAACCACATCCCTTTGAACATACAAACCCCTAAAACCCTCCCTGCTTGAGCTACTTTGGCTGGGTGTTGTTACAGCAATGAGAAAGGTCATCATACACAGGGTGTCTCACTACCACAACGTCTGTTTTTCCAGAACAGTGAATTTGCTTCTATCATGAACTTTTGAAATACCTTGTTCCACTCTTAGTAACTTTCACTTTGAAGCAAATGTCTGACCTGTTGGCATGTACTTAAGATTCTAAAAAGAACTGAAACAGAAACACCAATCTTAGGAATACATTTATTTCAGTGGTAGAGTGCTTGCCAATATGGCAAAACCCCATGTTGAAGTTCAGCAAATTAAATAATTCAGTCGTTTTGAATTAGTTATCAATAACCAAATGCATAAGATTGACTGTTAAATATTCAACAATAGGTGAAGTGCCACACCATATTCTAGTATTCCTTACGTATTAATCTAAATTCATTTACTTTCTTTTGAAATAAATACTCTACATCATGGAGAGAGATGTGTCCAAAGGCCATGTAACCATTAAGTGCTAGAATTGAAATCTGAGACAATATGACTATTCCTTTCAGAGATTAACCAACCACGGCAGCGATTTGGCATGATCATTCAGTGCTAAAGGAAAGGGACCCAGAGGAAATTATCCAACACCGCTGTAGTACCTGCCTATGTGCCAAAAGGAGCATTCCCGTCAGAAGTAAAGAATGTAAGACTTCATTTGCAGAAGACAACTAGTGGGAAGAATAAAGAACTTGGTTGAGTCTAGTATCCTGGACTAATGTGAACAACACATATAATGGAGTGGGTAGTTGAGTCTAGTATCCTGGACTAATGTGAACAGCACATGTGATGGAGTGGGTAGTTGAGTCTAGTATCCTGGACTAATGTGAATAGCACATATGATGGAGTGGGTAGAGATAATAGCTGCTAAAAGAACAAGGCACACTCCATGTGTTTCATTTCTATTCAGTGCTTTTATTTTAGAAAAAGAAACCACACTGAATCCAACAAGGTAGAACTACTGACTTCTTATTCTGTGTTATTCTTCCACTTTAAAAAGTGAACTCCAATCTGTCTTCATCCAGAATAGCACTGGTTATTTCAAGAGAACCTGGGGAAAAACAAAATTCACTGAAATCACAGATTAAGTCTCTGTCACGGGGATAAGGGAAAAAAGAAAAAGGAAATACAGGAAGCCAACCAACATTACAATATATACAAATTGTACTTCAATTTTTGTTATTTCCATTCTTTGACTTGGTGATCTGAGTTAACAAAGACATATACTCTAATTATAACTTGGAAAATAGTTAATGTTCCTAACATTTTAGTGAGTATAACTATTACTATAAATAAATTTATTTTATTTTCTCCAGAAGAAACCCTTCTAAATCCCCAATACGCATATGGATCTGCAGTACTGCCAATGGGCTGCACAGTGTGGCACCATCCATCTCAGCACTCGGATGCTGAGGCAGGATGGCCTGCAAGCTCCAGGTACCTGGCTACCCAAGCTACACAGAAGACTCCAGCTCACAAAACCAAGACGCTACCAAAAGCACAGTATTGCAGCTTTTTTTTGAAACTTTGCTTTTTTCCTTTCCTACAGTTTATAACTTATTTTAAGCAGATTATCTAGTTAAGTATGTTTTCTCAGAGATTAAGATACCCAACAGGGGAGCTAGAGAGATAGCTCCATGGTTAAGAGCACTGACTACTCTTCCGGAGGACCTGGGTTCAATTCTCAGCATCCATATGGGAGCTCACAAGTATCTGTACCTCCAGTTGCAGGGGATCCCACACCCTCACACAGAATACATGTAGGCAAAACACCAATGTACACAAAATAAAAATAAATTGTTTAAAAAATAAAGATACCCAACAGGAATAATTTATAATTCATAAAACTCAAATCCAATCTGAGGTACTGAATGGTCATAATATTTTAAATCTAGCATCATAGTCTTATTAGCATTCTTTTTGTCTTGTTTTGTTTTCGAGACAGGGTTTCTCTGTAGCTTTGGAGTTTGTCCTGGAACTCCCTCTGTAGACCAGGCTGGCCTCAAACTCAGAGATCCGCCTGGCTCTGCCTCCCGAGTGCTGGGATTAAAGGTATGCGCCACCACCGCCTGGTTAGTATTATTTCTTAACAGTGCTGTTAGAGAGGAAAGTGTGGCTGCAGTCAGAACTGTGCCAGCACAAGAAACTGAAGCGGGAATGAAAACTCTTACAGATGAAATAAAATTACTGTACAAGGCCCCAAACAAAATTCAACTTTAATTCTCTTACTCTTGTCCCCTAAATTTTCAATACTTTATTATATGTACAATAAATTTCATTTCAGATTAATAATCAAGTTGGTCATCTTTTTTAGCCCTGAATTTTTTAACATTTCTATATACTAGCCAAAATTACTGATTGGGACATAACTGTTTAGGACAGTAAAATATTTCCAACATTAGGACAATTTTTTTAAACACAGGTGGTATCACTTTAACACATTTTATAGACAACAAAATTCACTGCATATTTGGACAGTTGTTCCACTGTTGTGTTATTACTCATCCTACTGACTCTGCTTGTCCCTCTTCTGGTTTTACAATCTACAATGAAAAGAATATAGACTTCATCTCTGTGACAGTCTGAATCATTTTCTGGAATAGAATGGAATGTGCAAAAGAGAGGCAGGTTTCAGAGTAGGAATGCTTTCTCCTTAGAACAGAAATTCTAGAGAGCACAAAGGCGTCTTTGTATCTTTCCTTACCCAAAAGATTTGTGTGTGTGTGTGTGTGTGTGTGTGTGTGTGTATCCCCATGTGAATACAAGTGTTGGCAATAAATGCCCGCTGAAGTTGAATCCCCTGGAGCTAGAGTTACAGGTGGTTGAGAGCCACCTGACATGGATGCTGGGAAATGAGTAAGAACCACACTCAGGTCTGGGAAGAATTGCTGAGCCAAGTAGACTTGAATGTCAACAGTAAATATGCATGCAAACACCCAAAGGTGGTTCCTATAGCCATCTCAACAAGTTTTCTGAAAAGACCCCCGATGCTTACACTGGGTAAGGCCAGCTCCCATGCAGAGTATGTGTCCAGTAACTACTGATGAAGGAGTGAGTGGTATATAATATAAACTACAAGAGTTGGGTTTCAGCTCTGGCTCTGTTGTAATCTTGGGAAATCTTTTTCTAATCTATTTAAATTATTATCGTGGGGGCTGGAGAGATAGCTCAGCGGTTAAGGGCACTGGCTGCTCTTCCAGAGGTCCTGAGTTCAATTCCCAGCAACCACATGATGGCTCACAACCATCCATAATGAGATCTGTGCCCTCTTCTGGCATGCAGTCATACATGCAGGCAGAACATTGCATAATAAATAAATAAATAAATAAATAAATAAATAAATAAATAAATAAAT
>CABHPH010153024.1:0-14642 GCA_902168325.1 Peromyscus nudipes | reverse complement strand
AATAAATAAATAAATAAATAAATAAATAAATAAATAAATAAATAAATATTTAAAAAATTATTATTGTGTTTATTATGCAAGCACATGAACATGCAGAAATCAAAGGACAACTTTAGGGAGCTGGTTCTCTCCTTCCACCATGGGTTCCAGGAATAAAGTTCAAGTTCAGGAGTTAGAAGACTTGCCTAAAGACTTGAGATATAGCTCAATATGTAAAGGTGCTGGAGTGCAAGCCTGACTAACCTGAGTTTGAATTCAAGACTACATTAAGTAACTAATCTTTGCAAATGTCGATGGTAAGTATTTGTAGACCAGGAACTCATTCAATTAGATTAGTGGGAGCCATCACCAATCACCCATCTCTGGATATCCTATCTTTATTGTTGTATGACTTGAGAACATTATTTCCATAAAACAAGGCCCCTAGTGAATGTGCTTCTGAGAAACATTCTCTATGGAACACTGAGGTCCGTCAGTGTCACCATTTTCTGTACCATTCATCATGCACATGTCTGCACTTGACGGCAGAGCAGAAGGATTAGGAGTTCAATGCCAGCCTGACATAAAGCAAAACAAAAAATGAAACACACAAAAACCAAAACCAAACAAACAGGTTTTAGCTGAAAGACTAAACCTTCGTCTCTAATACATAGGTTTCACAATGAGCAGAGCTCCTTTAGATTTAAAAATCAGGAGGTAAGGGGGGTGTGGCTCACGAGGCAGAGCTGCAGAGAGACAGACCCTTTCTCAACACCCCTGCCCCTACCAAAACAAAGGTAGGTTGAAGCCGAAGTCTAAATAAGGCTGGGCTTCACCTCAGTGGTGGAGCATTGGGTCAGCAAAGAGGCCTGTGTGCACGTGAATAATGACGCATTGTCCTTTCATTTCTGTTGAAATCATTGTAAACAATTTGGTCGCTAGAAATAAAGATAGTCCATTTAAATACTTGTTTAAGTAAATAGCTCTGCTTATTAAGATTTGAGGGTTGGGGATTTAGCTCAGTGGTAGAGTGCTTGCCTAGCAAGCGCAAGGCCCTGGGTTCAATCCTCAGCTTAAAAAAAAAAAAATTGATGTTTTTACTCTTTATTTCTTGTAGACTTCAAAATCCCATTTACTTTCTTCTACTTAGCCTAGCCAAATTCGTGTCTTCTTTCCCTTCTTCTCCATCCCCTTCCCTTTTTTCTCTTCCTTCTTTTCTCTCATATAGCCAATGCTGGTCTCAACTCACAATGCAGCCAAGGACGACTCTAAATCCCTGCCTGCTCCTTCTGCTTCTGTTTCCCAAGTGCTAGGACTACAGAAATGCAGTGCCACAGTGTTAATGCCTTAAACCTTAATTAAAAAAAAAAAAAAAAAAAAAAAAAAAAGGAAAGACAGACTAGATGTGATGGCAGAGGAAGCCAGTTGGGCTCTTCTGTGAATGACATCAACCTGATCCATAGGGGTGAGTCAGCTAGGTCTACATACCCTATATCTCAAAGCAAGAAAACAAACCACCCCCAAACAAAAGATTACATGCTTTTAATCCCAGCACTCTGGAGGCAGAGGCAGGTTGATCTCTGAGCTTAAGGCCAGCCCGGTCTACATAGTGAGTTCCAGGACAGCCAGGGCTATGTAGAGAGAGCCTGTCACAAAACAAAAAATAAGCAGGGCAACACTGGATAAAAAAAAAATCTTGAGGCAACAGGGAGAATGAGAGGGGGAAAAACGGAAATGGGGAGGAGACACACACACACACACACACACACACACACACACACACACACATACACACACACACACACTGAAATGAGAAATAAAAAAAGAGGAAAAGACTCAGAAACGTGAGCAGGAGAGAAGAACTGACAGGTCTGTAGAGAGAGAGATCCCCCTGCCTCTGCCTCCCAAGTGCTGGAACTGAAGGCCTGCACTACCACCACCCTGCTTAATTATTACATTCTTTATCTACCCCTCCAGCATTCCTACTCAAGGGGGAGGTCTTAACTCCATAAAATATTTTTGAAAGAAAATTTACATTCAACATAATTTTTACCATCATTAAAGGTCAATGTTTCAATGTACTGGGGATTTTGCATAGTGTTAGTAACTTTTCAAAACAGGGACTGATAATGCACCAGTAGGATCAGATTTAACCTAAAGTAGAGAATGACAGATACCCATGTTTACACACCACCACAGGCTGCAACAATGCACCTTCCACAACACTGGTATCAAACCAAAAGCACATTCCAGGTTGGAAATAACTTACCATTCAGAGTAAGGAGGCAGTCATCCTAAATCCAGCTTTCGTCTCTGCCCTTCCTTGCTCCACTTGGTACGTCACATGCTGTTTCTTCTCCTATGCAGGTTTAACGTCAACAGCCACTCTCAAGAGTTCCTTTCTCTGCTGCCACCTACCCGTTTATCTCTCTGCTGCAGCAGAAGGGCATATAAAAAAGGCCTTGCTTATTGTTCAAATTAAACAAATGCTTTAACAGTTCATATTTTAACACGTGAATCAACATTTTCAAATATTGCCCATCCCACCTCAATAATCAGGAGAAAAAAACCCAATCATAGAAAACCAAATAACGTATGATCAATGTTCATGCTAAGCTAGGAAAATTAAAAAACAGAAAGAAAGGAAGAGGAACGATTATACACTCAGTGGTCGTTATCTCAAAGAGCCGTGTTCTGTTTCATTGTTTTCCTTCCCTATGTATCCCTATGAGCTATAAATAAGTACATGATTTAAATTAACTAGGTAGTCTACAACTCCTACAAATTCCAAACTCAGAGACTACCCAAAGAACCATGGAAGACACATCAATACAAAGCCTTTAAAGTAATTCTAGAAACTAAGGGTATTAGGTGCTTTACCTGCTTGAGATTTCAATGTTCTGGACTGCTTATTGCCCAATGGCTCTGAATACAATAAAACACGAACACATACGCCACCTACATTTAAAATAGGGTAGCATTTGTATGCCCATATAAGCATTGGGTATTTTGTTTTGCAAAAGAGTTAATATTCATTAAGTCCCTTAGAAAGGGCTAATCATGAATGTACATTTCCTTAAACTAACACATAAAAAAATTAGGGGGAAGGGAAGGAATGACAAAAATAATAGTTCTAAGAGAACTGGAAACTAACACAGCATGATGTCTAATGCTTTTTAAAAGTCTAAGATTCACTTCTATTCCCATTCTTTGTCACTGGAGCCTACATTTGAAATTTTCTATTCACACTAAGGAACTACATCCAAGAAGAGACTAGCAATAATAACGGCTTCCTTTTTCCACCCTCCCATTACCTTCTCCCAAATAGATGTATGTACAGACTTGGCAACTTAAAACAATAACAAACACTGACATCAGCACCAAAGAGCTGGTCGACAGCAGCACTGCAATGACATCGCTTCCACTTTCTCATTCCTTCCCCCATCTCAAACCCCACCCTTTTGACCTCTGCATATGGGATGAGCCTGAGCAGGAGAAGTTGGAGATGTCAGGACTGCGCCGTTCCCACGGATGCTCCTAGAGGCCTGCTGTGCTTCTGGGAACTGAGGCACAGGGATGTCTGTCTGACTGAAACCTAAAACAACAACAGTTCACCCCACCCCTCATGTTCCCCAAATCCCAAATAGCAGCCAGGTAAATATACTATATAAGGTCCACCTAGTAAGTTTGAATACAATAAAATCAAGATTCCTTACAAGTCAGCAGTATTTAGTGGGGCATCAGAATAGGGGTTGTTTAAACTCTCTACAGCCTGTGCAATGCAAACGTTCTACTGGTAGCCATTCTCATAGGCCAGAGAACAAAAGTCTCCTGAAGGAGTCCTTCTCAGAATACCTCATACATCCCTGTAGGAGTGCAGATGGAATTCCTGGACAAGTAAATTTCAGTTCAGTTCAACAGATAATTATCTTAAGATGCCAGAGAATGTCCTATCCCATGTGTCAACTGAAGCACAGAATAGGCTAATCATTATTACATGCCTCTAGCTGAGGCCAGGGTTTCTTATTCACTAACCAGGTCTGCTGAATGTATACATTCTTTGTGTAGGACATTACAAGCTACCAGATAAAACTATGCAAAAAATAAAGGGAAGGTGCTAGCTACTATCTCTGAAACCCTTTATTAAAAAGAGATTACTGCTCTAATGTAAAATATAAATAAAGCTAGCTTTCAGAGTGAAAACCTTAGAAAGGACAGGGAAGGAGGAAACAGTAAGCAAACTGGGATGGACATAAAGGAAAGCGGTATCTAACAGAAGACTACCAAACTGTACAAACTATTTCCATTCTGCCACTAACTTTGTTTATGACCCTGGCTAATCTGGTTAACCAGGCTGTGCTTCAGAAATGCTACCCTATATGTTCCAATCTATACAATGTATACCCTTTAGAATGTGATAGTCTTCGGCTATTCACATACATCTGTTAGGACTATTGTATCAGGAAGGCTACAGTGATCACTTCTAAGGTGACTAAAAAGCTCTATTGGTTTCACAAGCCCCGTGCCACATCACTAAGGCCAACTGAACGCAGTGTACTTTAAACCATATATATAACCTAGAACCTAGTTTACTTTACACAACTCTAGTTTTCCATACCTGTCAACTCCTAATTGATGTCTTTAAAGTGTGAGCTCACTGTGTATTCGGAACACCAACCCCTGAAAAAGCTTAAGCCAGAGTAGCACAATGGAAGAGACAAACAAACCCACAACAAAACAAAGCCAAAGTCACACTCTGAAAACTTATTATAGACATATATGCAAGGAATGGAGTATCTAAACAGCTAAATGAAATCCCAAGTGCTGAGTTCATCCCAATCGATTCAAACTTTATCCCACAAACTCTTAATTATTTGCTACCACATTTATATATTATTTGTAAAAATCAAGTTATGATAAACTCATGTTTGCCTTTAAAGTGTTACAGAAAGAAAACTTAAAAAAGTAAAATGTTAGCCTTCTGATGGAAATAAAGGAGAATCCAATTACCTGCCAGCAGGCTGGGCTGTGCCTGGTCCGAGCCGCTGCACTTAGCACCCACTGCACAGCTGCATTATTGGGGGAGGGGAAGTTTAGAAGGGCACTGACCCCAAAGCTCTCAAAACTTCTCACTCATCATCAGGAGGGGGGAAGAAGGAAAGTGTTTTCTCTGAGTATTTTTTGTTTGTTTGTATTTGTATATTTTGGCTCCTGAAAAGGCTGGCAAAGAACAGTAACAGTGCAAGCAATTAGAATATTTCTTCAAAAACAATTTTTAAAATGTAAAACATTAAGGAATTTTTAAAAACCAAACTTTTGTTAACATGGGAAAAAATGTCACCAGAGTTAGGCAGCCATCCCAGGAGGCATGGCAAAGTGCATTGGGATAAAGGAAATAAAACACCACACAAACCCCCAAACCAAAACAAAATGAAAACATTTCCAATCTAATCTGGAAGACTGGATGATTCCAACAGCAGACTTCTGTCCATCACTAAACATTCCAAATCCAAGGGACCTAGACTGTATTTTATGTGAAACTTTTTTCTTTTGAAGAAACAAAAGAAAGCAGTGACCCTGGTTATAAATCCTACGATGTATTACATGTCTTACATCCTAGCACAACAGAAGCCAATGTGAATAAAGCGAACAGACAGACAAACAAACAGCGGCAGAGGTTACCTGTCTGAGCACCTACATTTTCTTAGGAGGGGAGCGTGTCTCACCAGCCAAATAGCCCACAAACCTTCTCAAACAGCGAACCAGGAGAAAAATATAACACAGGGTTTGATTTCACAATGTCTCTAACACCCCCAACCCCAAGCTAGGGGTTCACTGAAAAGAGGCTTGCTTTTCCATGTTTTCCTTCTTGAGAAAAAGGAGATGGTTGATAGTCAGTGGCCGTATCCATTGCCGTCAGTGCTTTTTCTTAAAGTCTGAGGAGTGCTTGATGAAAGCAAGTCTCTTGTTGGATTTTTTTCTAACGTTCCAGGGTAGTTTCTTATTGATAGCATAAAGAAAGATTTCAAAGTTCATTGGAGAAAAGCCAGCAGAAATGACCAATTATAAGTATCAAAAGAAAAAATACTTATTAGAAATTTTAAGTGGCATAGTTCATATGTATAGATAGATCATCTATAGAGTCCAATTTTCATCGCAGATAACATAAAAACATGAGAATTATTTAAAATACAATTGATAATTACAATTTTAACAGCATACAAAAAATTTACAGTAATTCAGATTTTGGTATGATTACACAGATTTGATAAATACATTTTATCTCACAGGTAAGATTATACAAAAGTTGTGAAAACAATTACGAGAATAAGTCAACTATCACTCATTTCCTTTGAGTTCTCCTTCTTACCTTAATGCTTATTCTTACCTTAATTGAGAGAATTCAAGATGAGCAACCCTGTTAATTTCATCTACTGTGTGAGTGTGATATCCAGAAGGTGGCTGGTGGAGAGCTACATTTCGACACTGGCTGATGCACAGTGGCTGCATGAACAGGGAGTGGAACTGCCAGTGAAAACTCCTTACTGAGTGCTTGGTTTAGAATGGGTAACTCCAATTTTCCTCTTTCTTTATCCCACCGTAACAAGATGAACTTTTCAAATGAAGATGTTCTATTTGTTTTTAAATGCATGGACTTACATGTGTATCATAATGTATGTGGCAACCAGATCTGATTTTAGGATCTGATTACACGACTGTTCATTTATTTCTCTATACCAAATAGTATGCACCCTCCAAAATATGATCATTCAGCAAAGTACCAAGTACTTTTATTCCGTTAGTGAATCAGAGGTACTTATGACTCCCAAGGACCCTGTGCAAATCAAATCGTGCAGATGCAATTAGAGTATCCTAAAGATAAATTAGAACTCCTTATGTATCTTTTTTCTGAGATGAAATGAGAGAGTTCACAGATTATAGGTACTATTCTATTTGTCAACAATCAACCTTTCACTCCATTTTAATATTATTTAATTCTATGAGGGAAACCAAGTTTTATTACATTCCTTTTTCAAATGGGGAAAACTGTACAGTTAATCATGATCAAACCTCTGTTGGAGCTGGATAATACTGATGTTTTATTATCACCTTCGAGTCTCTAAGTAGTGTCCAAGAAATTATGTTACAGTCCATGTGAAGGAAAGCAGCACTGGAGAGGTAAGAAAAGCTGGGGAAGCTGCAGATAATTTGCAGGGAGATGGAGCTTGCTGTTTACAAAGTATGTTGAACCCTGTAGCATCGCCATCTTAACACATCTTCCAGACTCAATCACTGGAATAGCTTTATCCTTGTCTTAAAGGCTCATACTATATGCAGATTGGGGGCTTTCATCAATTCAGAAAAGGAATATAGAGTGGTCAGTACTGAAGGCTTAAGGATAGGGCTATATGAGACTCAATATGTTAAATAAATCGCATTAAAACATCCAGTCCACCTCCCTCCAAATCTTAAGTGTATAAAGAGAAAATGCACAGTCATAACATTAAATAAAAGCATGTTAGCCTTGAATAAGTCATATGCCAAACAGTCTACAAATAAAAACAAACAAAACACACACACACACACACACACACACACACACACACACACACACACACACAAAATGCCTAAGAAACATCTACTTTTCTATTGTCCTTAGGGGAGTATCTCTACACTATTGGAGTCTAAAGCAATTCAATTGTTTTCTTTCGTTATAAGGAAAAAACTGCTTCCCATCATGCCATTCTCTAGAATCTATTCTTTGTTTGGTGTAAACAAAAAATAAAACACATACACTTGCATGCAACATATATATAAACCCTCCTAAAATGTGAAAAATGCAAATACAAAAAAAAGCATTAAGCAATCATTTCAGCTTTATACCTAATGACCTTTACTTGCCTCCCCAAAATGATGTCCCTGTACTTATCCTTTAAATGTTCAACTCATCAAGAGAAAAGGGGGGCACAAAGACTTTTAAATGTGTATGTTGAGTCAGTGTCTTCTTAACCAAAAAAAGTAGCATTTTGTTTACTTTGGCCATTGTTAAAGATGAAGTCATAAAGCAAGGAATGTTACCAGCATGTATTAAAAATGCAACATTAACAGAGCATATATCCTTCAAAAAAGACTAAAACACTAACAAATACAAGTCAATGCACAAACTTTAACTAGTGTAACTTTATCTACATTGAGTAAATGTTACTTCGTATACCAGACATT
The DNA here is from genome assembly GCA_902168325.1 of Peromyscus nudipes. NCBI lineage: Eukaryota > Metazoa > Chordata > Mammalia > Rodentia > Cricetidae > Peromyscus > Peromyscus nudipes. The sequence goes on along the minus strand of CABHPH010153024.1, from coordinate 6,440 downwards.
GCAATACTGTTCATTTCCCTTTCATCATGCAAACATGCCAATTTTGTTATTAAAAATCTTTATTGGATTATAGTCACATTACCCTCCCACCCAAATTAAGGGGGAGAAAAACAAGGATGAACATGAAAATAAGAAATCCCGGTCAGAGCCCCTTAAGAGTTCATAAACAATTATGTGCATTTAAATGCTAGCTGAGAGAAACGGCAGAATTTTCAGATTGCTACTAAAACATTTCTATTTTTAAGCAGATGTTTCCTCTTTACAAATCTTGAAACTGTGTGAAGTCATGCTACCAAGTACTTGAATCAAAACCATTCTACATAAAAACAAAAGCAAGAGACCACGGAAAAAGAAACTTTCATGTTCCTTATGGCCTAAGAGCAGGGTTTTAGTTATTGAAAAGGTTAGCAAGAGAGCCTGCCATTTCTCTGTATATCACCTATTCTTCCTTTCTGTAGACTCTGTAAATGAATCAGGTAAGTATTACTATCAGAGGTCTCATCTATTTTCCCTTCTTCTAACCAATCTTACTATACCTTTCTCTCAACCTCCTGAGCATTCTCCATGAACAGCATTGCAAGTTGGTTAAAGGGGGAAGGGGATGGGGTGAGGGGAGACAGTTTTACAAGGGTTTTGTTGGTTAATTATTTACCGGTGGAGTTACTCCACCAGGAGTTTGATTTCATTGGCTAGCAGCTGGTTCATGTTGAACAGCCCCCCTGGGAGCTTGGTGAGCAGCTCTCGCTCGGTGGTACTTTCAGGGTCGCTATCGACAGAGCTGGAACTTGCGCTCATGTTGTCGACAGCAGTGCTGGCAGGGGGACCGAGCTCCGGCTCACTAGTCTCACTGGCCGTGGACACCACAGAGAGCAGGGACATGCGCCGGGTGAGCCGGCCAGCGGGCAGAAGGGAGGCAGCATAGTCTGCTATGATACCAGCTACATCTAGATTACAAGCCTTATCAAAGGCGATGAAACCTACATTTGCATTGGCCTCGCAGACACAGAAGGAGCCGTCATCTTTCATCAACAGGTCAATGCCACAGACATCCATCCCCAGGATATTAGACACCTGGATAGCTAGCTGCTTCCCTTGTTCACTCAAGGAGCACATCATCCCCACACCACCTGGCAAAGAAAAGGAGAGGTAGAGGAGGGTTACCAACTTCCGGAGTAGCATTAACACAGGCCTCTTCTAAATGGGCAATGAAACAACAACAACGCTAGTGTAAAACTGGTTTTGTTTTGTCCTAGTTAGACTAAAGCTTATTTATTTAATCTGGACTGCTCACACTCATGATCCTTTGCCTCAGCCTCCTGAGTGCTGGCACTACAGGCATCCACTACCACCACTGGCTTAAAATTTAAGTTTTAAATCTGCCAGAACAGAGATTAAAGAAAGGTGAGAAAGAACTTCAAGAGAAAGTCTTAGAAAGACATTAAACTTCCCTTAAGGTCTATCCTGTCTATGATAACATGGACCAGTGTCCCTCAACATCACAAGGGTTTCCAGAACCTCCCATCCCCACCAGACACCATAATCTACAAATGGTCACAAGCCCTTAACAGAGTTTGTAGTGCCTACAACCTGCTGTGTATTTTAAATCAGCTCTATAGTACAATACCTGATACAATGGAAACACCCAAGAGTTGTTAAAATGTTATTGCTTAGGAACAATGATAATGTATGTTCAATATAGATGGCTCAACTTTCCATCCATAAACTCAATTCAAACAACACTCACAGAGTGCCAGGGAGAGGAAGAGGAGCCCATGAGACTCAAGTAGAGAAGGACAGATTAGTACTTGATACCAGCCAACTTAGCACAGTGTGTGGCTTCTGCCAAGTTCTACTTTCAGGAACCTTTAGGAAGCAACATACACACTGAGCTTTAGTCACCAACTCTGGACTGTGGTTGTTTTTGTTTTTTTGTTTTTTTGTTTTTTTTTTTAATATTTTAAGTCCTCAGTTGAATCATTTCAATCTGCAAATATGAAAGACTGTGTTTAAAATGTTTGTATAATTAGAACATCTGATTTTTTAAAAATAATTTACTTATTTTTATTTCATTCACATTTGTATTTTGCCTTCATGTATGTCTGTGTGAAGGTGTTGGACTCCCTGAAACTGGAGTTAAGGCAGTTATGAGCTGCCATGTGGGGGCTGGGAATTGGACCCAGGTCCTCTGGAAGAACAGCCAATACTCTTAACCACTGAGCCAACTCCCCAGTCCACCAGCTGATTTTATATATAGCAAGTGGAGAAGCCTAGCGAATCTGTGAGTTTGAAGCAGCCTGGAATACAGAGCAAGTTCCAGGCTAGCCAAAGCTTCATAGTGAGACTCTGTCTCAAAAATAATTTATTTAATTATTATTATTCTTAAGAAAAAGGCTTCTGAGTCTTCAGATCACTAGCCAAACACATAGGTGAGGACGGAGCTTTGCTAGCATAGAGTGAGAGTAAGGAAACAAGAGCATCCTCAAGTGGGAGACTAGCTTCAAGAAGACTAGAAAGCAAAGAAAGAAGCCTGGCAAGACTTTGGGTGTAGCAGCTCTGAACATCCACAGGAATGTCATGCATAATGGCCAAAGTAGATAGGCAAATGAAGCTGAGTCCTCATCTCATTACCCAGGGGTTGGAAAGATAAGAAGAGTACAGGAACCTGTATGGTTTCCCAACACCTGGAAGACTAAAGCAATACGACATGCTCCAAAAAAAAAAAAAAAAAAAAACCCCAACAAATCTGAATAAGCCCAGGTGTGACAAGATAAATACCTAATACAAGAAAGAATACCCTAAAGAAATTCAAGTTCAACAACAATGATAAAAAGGTTGTTTTTTTTTTAATTTTTGTTTTGTTTTTTGTTTTTCAAGACAGGGTTTGCCTGTGAAACTCTGGCTATCCTGGAACTCAGACCAGGCTAGACTCGAACTCAGAGATCCACCTGCCTCTGAAGTGCTGGAATTAAAGGCTTGTACCACCACCACCCAGACAAAAAGAGATTTTCTGAAGCTAAAACAAAACTGATCAGCAACTCAACATTGCCCAGGGGAAATGAAGGACAGCATGGCTGTTTTCCGTTGGCACAGTGTTGAACCTGATCTACTGCTGTTTCTGCAGTCGCTGTGTCTCTGAAGTCACTTTCATGTTCTGCTGGATCTGCCTCCTGCCGCTGCCACCAAATGTAGTTTTAACTAAACCTCCATTGTTCTATTTATCAATAATACTCAGGAGTCAGAGTCTAGGGTGAAAACCTGCTAGCTCAGAGAGGTTGAGGAACAACTAACTGACCTTCCCTCTTCACTGGTATCTCAGAAAGAAAGCATCCTTTCGCTCCACCAAACCAAAAAAGACCATTCCATGCAAAGTCCCTCCCTACTACTTCCTGTGCATTTCTCTGTCCATCTTCCAAGACACCCTCTGACTCTGATTACTTTCTGTCAACCAGTTGCTAGCTCCTCCTCCTAACCTCCAAGGCTGAGTTTATTTAATTAATGCAAATGCAAACTCGGGGTTCACAGTGTGATTGAATATCCCAAAACTTACAGTCGTTTGTGAACGTTCACTCAGAGGAGCAGGGTGTGGTGAAAGGCAGTCTAGAGGCTGAAGCAGGAGGAGAGTTGAAGGCCAGCCTGAGCTATCCATCAAGACCCTGTCTCAAAACAGAACAACAAAAACCAAACAACCAAAAGAAAAGCAGACTTAATCAAATATAGGGAATATTTTTAAAGCACAGACAAAAAACTTAAAATGAAATCATAAAACAAAGTAGGAAATCTGGGAATTAAATCAGAAAATAAATCTTCCAGAAGAAAATAAATAGATGGAGGAGAGGAGGTAACAAAGAGAGAAATGGGGAGGAGACAATGGAGAGATGACTCAGCAGTTGGGAACACTGATTGCTCTGACAGAGAGCCTGGATTCCCAGCACCCACATGGTAGCTCACAACTGTAATTGCATCTTTAGGGGATCCAATGCCTTTTTCAGGCCACTGTGGGCACATGGTACACAGATAAAACACACACACATATACATACATACATATATATATATATACACTATATATACACAATACACAATTCACACACACACACACACACACACACACACACACACACACACACACACACAGCCAGGTGGTGGTGGTGCACACATTTAATCCCAGGATTTAGGAGGCAGAGGCAGATGGATCTCTGTGAGTTAAGGGCCAGCCTTATCTACAGAGTGAGTTCCAGGACAGCTAGGGCTACACAGAAAAACTCTGTTTCCAAAAACCAAATCAAACAAACAAAAAACACTTTATAACGAAAAAGAGAAAATTTCTAGGCCTTGTAGAGAGCTTATTAAAATCCAAGTTGACAGAGGGAATGGTAGCCATGATCAATCACATGCCTTTAATCCCAGCACTGGATGATGTGACAAGGCCCACTTTGATGGCTCAGTAGTTAAAAGCACTTGTTGCTCCTGCAGAGGTCTAAGGTGACAAGGGGACCAACGGAAGAAGAGAGAGGCAAGGAAAGTACAAGTGGCTGTGTATGAGGAATATGCCAAATACAACATACACAAGCATGAAAAGCTTGAACAGAAATGGAAAACTTTAAGTGATCACAAAAAATAAAAGTAAATTCATAACCAGTGAAATCTAATTCAATAAGGAGAAACCAGCAATGACCGTAGGCTACAGTCTCCATGTGGAAGCACGCTCACTTTACCCCAACAGACAGGCTCTGCGTTCGTCCTCACCTAGTGAACAATTGCTCTGCATCCTCCCGTCCGTGGAACAACGCAGCATGGTGCCGACGACGCGGCCCCCCACAACAATGACTCGCACATCCCTTCCATGAGACTCTTGAATGTATTTCTGGAACAGATATGGAGCTTCATGCCGAATAAGATGGCTTAGATCAGCTAAATGATGTTTGTCTCGTGCCAAGAAAACAGCTTTGCCTAGGATTTAAAAAGAATAAAAATATACAACACATGCAAGTCATGAAATTGTGGATAGTGATAATACACATTCTTGGGTCCCAATATACTCTTTTAGAAGCAATTATACTTGTATGTTTTTAAAGTATTCTTTGCTGTAACTACTGACTAAAGTGATTTAGTTATGATTAATAAGATAATGTGAAAAATATATGGGGTCAAACTTAATAATCATCTATTATTTCCCCAAACAAATTCTTGTGGCTAACTATTCCATTTGGGTTTATGAGAAAAAGGATCTACATTGTATTCCTCCAAAGGTTAGCCAATGTTAACCTCATTCTTTAGCAAACCCCTTTCCTCTGAGTTAAAATACACATAAATTATTACATATTAACATTCTATTATTACAATACAGTAACATAGCAGTATCATAGACTTAATTTGTTTCTGAATTCTCCAATCTGTCTCTTGCTCTATTTATTTTTATTCCAATGGAGGTACGTCTTTTTTTTAAATAATTTATTTTTTTTATGGTCACTGGAGTTTTGCCTGCATGTATGTTTGTGTGAAGGTGTCAGAAACCCTGGAACTGGAGTAAAAGACTGTTGTGAGCTGCATGTGGGTGCTGGGAACTGAACCCAGGTCCTTTGGAAGAGCAGCCAGTGCTCTTAACCACTGAACCATTTCTCCTCCGGTCCCAGAGGTACCTCTTTTTGACATATGCTATAAGTTCTTCTTTGGAAGACTGATTCTATGTTCCTTTTTGTTGCCTTCTAGCGCTAAGTCACAGAAGGTTACTCAGTTTCTTTGTTTATTGAACATTCACCATAGGTCTCCCCAGATCCTTAGTTATCACATTAGAGAAGCCAAATAAACAACAAAGTCAATGGTCTAGCTGAACTTTGGATCCACGTGTCCCAGTCAAGGTACTATGTATGTCTTATCCTTGAATTTATTATATTCTCTGCTAAAACCTCATTAGAAGTGCCTATCACAGCAACAGGAATCACACTGGCTCAAGAGTGGCTGCAAAAGCAATGGGTAGGAAGCATTCTGGCTAGAACAAGACAGCTGTGCTAGGAACAGAGGCCAGATTTGGAAAACACCAAGAGTAGAAAGGTGCTGCAATTACTGCAACAGTGATGGATGTTTGATGAGTCCTCTACATGGAGAGCATGGCCAACTGGGGTCTGCAGGAAGGCAAAGGAGGATATGTATAAAATGGTCCAGAGCTAACACTTTTAGCTCAGACATCTTAAGGTAACAAACCTTAGTTTAGCCAACCTACTAAGGCAGTCTCTTAGTACAAGCTTCTGAAAACCATGTTCTTCAAAGATAATAAAAGAATTATACAATATACTGATAAATACTAGGAAACGACAACCAGACAGAGATCCAGAGAAAAGACCCAGCAAAATAATATTCTCAAAATGATAAGTAAAGAAAGATGTATTGTTTGCTGGGTGGTGGTGGTGGTGGTGGTGGTGGTGGTGGTGGTGGTGGTGGTGG
>CABHPH010153023.1:0-48226 GCA_902168325.1 Peromyscus nudipes | reverse complement strand
GTAACACAGAATACAAACAACACAAAAAATACAATATAAATAATAATAAGTAACATAAATGGGGCTAATACAAAAATAAATTCATGAATCAATGGAACAGAACACTCTATCCAGAAAAAAATGCACATGAATAAAATACGCCCAGAGAATTTTTGATAAAATACAAAGGTAATGCCAGTAGGAAAATAACAGCTATTTTAATAAGCTAATCTAGAAAAAATCAACATCCTTAGTCAAAACTCCAACTCTGAATGAAATAAGCTTTATACATCATACTAAAGCTAACACAAAATGGCTTATAGACTTGAATATAAAGCATAAAACACATAACCAGGGAGCTTTTGAGAACTAGAGCTAAGAAAAGAGATCTCTCAGATGTGACATCAAAACCAAGATCCGCCAACACAAAAGTTAGTAAGCTATGCTTCAAAATATACTTTCCCACTATGAAGAGACATATTAAGAAGATGAAAACAAACAAAAAAAAAAGAAGAATCAACAGCCACAAACTGATGCAGACATCTATGGATTGTGTACCCACCCAAAAAGACGCACCAACGCAACCCCTGCACCTAAGGCTCAGGGAATATTGGCAAAGAGGGGGCTGAAAGGTTTATGAGCCAGAATACCAGGAAATCTGCTGTGAGATCATGTCTCCTTGAAATGACTGGGAAACTACATTCATGATATCTCAGCCATATGGCTGCCTAAACAAGACCTAAACAATGATATGCTAATTCAGAAGGGGAGAAATCTCTAGGGAGTCTGTCTCACCTTTAATCAAAGAACTACTGGCAAATAATGACTGCTGAGAGAGGAAAAATTAGCTTCTACATGGGATGTGCCCCCTCATTAGTTATCTAATACAAACAGATGAGCCCTGAAATGATATACATACAAGACACAATAAATGAACTCAGGGCGTTGTATTTATATATTTATGCATTTGTATGCATATACTTATAAAATAATAATAATTAAAAGAAGGCCATCAATTTAGGAGGAGGTGAAGAGGAACTATGGGAGGGTTGAGAGTAAGACAGGGAAGGGGAAAGTAATGTATTTATATTATTTCATTTCTCAATTTAATTAAGAAAAGAAAGGAGAGAAACAAGCTGAAGACTAAGAAAAGGTGTTGATTGTTTCACTAAGGGGTAAAGCACTTGCCTAACAAAAAGAAGGCCCTGAATTTGGTCCCTACTGGAGAAAATGTTTGAAGATCACACAATGAGCAAAAGTCTCACACTATGGGTATATAAAAGGTCCTTGAACTCATCCATTAAAAATACGAAGTACAAGCAAGGAGGTAGTAGCACATGCCTTTAATCCCATCACTTGGGAGGCAGAGGCAGGTGGATCTCTGTGAGTTCGAGGCCAGCCTGTTCTACAAAGCAAGTTCCAGGATAGTCAGGACTGTTACACAGAAAATCCCTGTTCCCCCCTTACACACACATACACACACACACATACGCACACACACACACACACACACACACACACACAAAGAATGAATAAATAAATAAATAAATAAAACTATAAAGTAAAAATTGAGGGAAGAACCTAGTGGAACAGTCCACTGAATGTTATGTGGATGACAAACACTTGAGATAAGATTAATATTAACATTAATTATGGAAACAAATCCACAATGAAATGCCACTACATAACCGTCAGAATGTCTAACATCTCTTGAGGATGAATCAAAAGTGGACCACTCCTTTATCCTTGAGGAGAATGTAAACTATGGCCCCTATTCCAGAAAACAGTTAAGGAGTTTCTCTTATGGAAACTGCTTTAATATTGAGAGCGGGATTACTATATTATTTAGCAATTACATCCTTAAACACATGCCCCAGATAAATGCAAAGGTATATTCTGTAAAAACTGGTGTAGGAATCTCCCTAGCAACTTCCCTCACAATAGCTCAAGATTGGAAATAACCCAGATGTCATCCTGTGGGTGAATGCTTAAATTCTGGTACACTCATGCCATGGAGCAACCTACTGATACACATTAAAAAAAAAAACTGAATGAGAATGAAGAAGACTAGGCATGTGGAAAGACTATGTGTTTACTGCATGGTTCTATTTCTTAACATTCTTGAAATGGGATGAAATGGCTTTGGTCATGAAAAGGAAGCCCAGGTATTTTCTGCATGCTGGGATGGTTCTGTACTGTGATTAAAGAAAAGTCAATGTTTTGAGAATGATTTTATAGGATAGTTTGTAAAAGAGGTTAACAGTAGCAAGAAAGTTGTTTTTTAACTCATAAACAAGTGCTCTCATTGCTTAACGACTACATGTGATTTTGTAAATATCTCATAACTAAAGTTAAAATCTTTCATGCATTCACTGATTTTTTAAAAGTGCTGTTTGTTTGTTAGTTTGTTTTTTATGTTTCTATATACCCAGCTAAATTTAGTAATTTAACTAAATCTACTCTAAATGAAACCGTGAAGGAGATGGCTAACAAATCATATCTTAAGTTTTCTCTCATACAATTTTATTATAAAAAACATTTAGCCTTATGGGCTGTCCCCCAACCTTTACCACATGTTTTGTTGTGTCCTTGTTTAGCTCACATTTAGGCAGCCATGTAGGTTAGATTTTGTGGCTGCAGCTTCTGACATTACTAAGAGACACTGTCTCACAGCAAACTACCTGATCATCTGACTCTTTCAATTGTTTTTGCCCCTTCTTCCTCAAATTTCTCTGAGTTCTAGGTAGGAGAGTGTTTTGTAGATTTACCCACTGGGTCTGGGCACCACAGCTTTGAATTTTTATGTATTGTGGTTTTCCTTAATGTTCTCTGTTGCAAAGAGGGGCCACGGAAGCCTAAGGAGTCTGAATCCAAAAAAAAAAAAAAAAAAAAAAAAAACTACAGGCAGTGAGGAATTCTGAGAATGGAACAAAAGAAACAGTATTACCCACGAGATCTCATCAATTGGTTACCCGATACCAAATGGTGAACCTTGAAAACATACATGCAAGTCACATTGTGTTGACTGATATGGAGTGTATAACAACAGTCAATGGAAAAAAAAAATAAGGCCATGAATTTGAAAGACAGCAAAGCAGTCTGTAAGGGAGGGTTTAGAGGAAGGAAAGGAAGGGGGAAATGTAATTATTATCTCAAAAAATAAAACAAATAATGAAAAAATATTGAAAGAGTAAATTCCTTGCAAATTTGAAAACAATAGTAAAACGCCTAAGCTCTCTGACTTTTATACTTCATTAACTAGATTATATGGATGCCTGAATTCTACTCTACCATGGGCTCTTATTTGACCCCTTTCACTTTTACAATGTTTTCTGCCCTAACCTGTTTCTTTTCATACAACTTTTAATTCCAATTCTGCATTTCTTTTGCTTTTGATGTTAAAAATCAACACTTTTGATCTTAACATACTAGACTTATTTTAATAGCCATACAATATCCCTGGTGTTTATACTCTGTAGGCATAAGTTGTATCTGATCGTATTAGAGAATCCCAATAAATTGTTTTGCGTATCTTGCATTTATGAATCTATAGAATAAATTCCTGGTGGTGAAACTGATGGATCAAAAGTACTGTTGTAATTCTGATAAGTTGTTCTTTATAAAGCTTTCTCAATTTCCACAACCACACACAACATCTGAGCGTGATTGCGCCTTCTTCTTCCATTCACTGAGTCATCTTTGTGATCTTTTCCAGTCTGATGCATGAGAAAGCTTCCATGATGAGCATTCTACTCAGAGATTACATTCAGTCATGCTCAGAGGACAGCGATGTGGATTAATCTCAAAAGAAATTAAGTAACCTGGCCATCAAGGCTAAAACATTTCTCTCTTTCCTGTATCTAGTAATAATGTTTATTTATAACTATTCTGCATCCCTATCTTTAGGGTTGGTAATTCTCAGAGAAAATGATAATGACTGATCAAAGCTGACATTTTAGCATAAGAAGTTTATCCAGAATTACTAAATACCAGCAAAAGAGTAATGTTGTTAATAAACCAAGACTAAATCGAAAGATTCTGTCTGTGGAAAACTGGATGTTTTCCACCCATAGCACTATGCCTATGGATTTTTGTTAATAATGCCATCTGCTCAGAAATCACTTCAAAGTCAAGTCTGCATATTAATATATTATTATATCCAATCATGCATATGTAGTGGTAAAGAATTAACATAATCTTCAACAAAAAAGTTGAGTGATAAAAGAAGAAGCAAAAGAAAAAAAAACTGAAGTTTGTAATAACCACTGGGGTCTCTTTCAGTTTTGCCATTCTAAGAGAGTAATGTATTTAAACTGACTGCATATAACTCCAGAGTTTAAAGAAACTTTAAACTATCTCCTATTTTGTACATTTTTAAGACATAAACATTTTTAACATGCATATGCTAACACTGGGTAAGTGTATGATTGTAATCATAAGCTCAAGTTATATCTATTTTGACCTATTTTTAGATGTTTCAATAATTTATAGAAAGGTATCCTGCCTATCTCCAAAAAGCTAGATCACCTAATTTTAAAACTCCCTATTTATTGTTAATTAGATGGCAAAACACTTTTCCAAAAAAATATGTATTGGAATTTTACCATGATTCTTTAACTAGAAATGTGCAATAATATATTTTTAAGTAATAAACATGGAGACACTAACTTCCTTTCAAATTTTGTTAATTCTTGTCTCCTAGCAACACAAAAGGAATGCACTTAAGGTTCACTTGGAGAAAAATGGTCAGTTAGTTTAATTTTAAATTTGGTAGGATAATACAACCTCATCTGAGTTAATGTGAGAGGAATACACATATGTTTATGAACAAACAAGAAACCTCGTTCCATCAAGTATTTTATAAAGTGCCTAAACAACTCCAGGCTAAGAAAGTTGAGAAAGATGCAATCAGGTCTATATTTAATAAGACGTAATTTAGAAATGAGACATTCAGGGTTTGAAGCTTGATGTAACTGCTCTGATCTTGGCTTTCCAGAAAGGCAATCAAGCCCTGGCAGTCATAAAATACCCTTTACAGAAAAGACTAAAAGAAGCCTAAATGGGGCACCCAAAGCAAAACCTTCATCTTCCCCCATCTCCAACCCCCAATCATTCTCAGGTCTGCAAGGAAGAACTCAAACCTAGGAAGGGTATACCTTTAAGACCTGCAGAGACTGGGGGGGGGGACCAGAGGCAATGGCTGCAGTCTTATTTGCATAAGCACCCAAACACTTACTACGTCACCACGCTGGCCTCTAGGCCCCGCCCAATCTTACTCCAACCTCTCTTCACTAGGGTGGAGGATGAAAGGCAAAGAGAGAAGCCAGATTTGCTGTGTTAACAAGCACATTCAATGCCATTCTCAGCTCACTGGGAAAAAAAAAATCCTCCCATTGGAGCCTTTGAAAGCGGGCGGGTCTCTCTGGCCACCCCCACCCCACCAAGTACCCTTATGGGATTCAGATTCATTCCCTTGCTTAAGGCTGGTGCATAAGTTAGGAGTGTATGGCTTTCGCTCCAATGTACAACATTCCTATATTCAAATCTTTCTGCGATGTCACACACGAGTCAAGTGGATGAACTACGTAGAAGGCGTAAGGGCATCCCTCTCCAGCCTGCTGTTCCTTAAGATCCCAGTGCCACCATCCTTTCCGCAACCCTTTCTGCCACCCTGTCCAATTCCCGGATGCGCAGAGACGCCCGAAGCTGTGCTTTTCTTCAGCAGCCACGTGCTGAGTGTATGCCTAAAGACCGGTTTTCGGACAGCCCGTCACAGGATGCCTCAAGCAAGAGAGAATCCAATCCGGGTCACGAATACACTGCCTTGATAGACTGTGCTGCTGTGGCAAAGGATCCACAACCCCTCAGGAAGGAGGCAAGCGTCTCTCCCGCCTCACCTCCCACCCTTATGAGGATGGGATTCCCATTTACTTCAGGAGCGCATCTCTGCCCTGGCACCAACTTTCCTCTCGGACCTCCGCTGTTGTCAAACCCTGCCCTGCAACCCCCAACTTGATCTGGAAAGGAGCCGGTCTCCTCGGATGCACTAGGCAGTTTCCACCTAGGTTAGGAAGGATGGAGGCACGTTTTGACCCACGTGCTTCTCCCCACAAGTACCACCTGGGACCCGCACCACCCGAACCCCAGTTCGCACAGGTGCAGGACGCAGAGCCAGAGGGTATCCTCAGAAACCAGCTTCACCCTTCCACGTTTCCCCGTTGCCCTTCTTCCTCCCATCCCAGGATCCTGTCTGAGTCTTTCTGGAGCTCCATCCGTGCATCCTGCCGTCCTTCCTGGCGCCTGACTCCAGGGTAGCTGATAGAGAGCCCCACCCTACCCACCGCGGTACCCCAGCACCGGAGCGTGACTTTACCTCTGGTGCTTCTTGACCCAGCACCTCTTACTGTTTCCACCTTCCTAGGTCGAGAAAGGGTCGGATCCAGGTGATGGTGGCAGAGGCCTCAGAGGAGCTGTCTGGAGAGCAGCAAAAGCTTTCCAAGGGCAGGCTTGATTTCGGGGAGTCGCTGTCCTGCAGGCTGGCACCAAGAGACTCGTGAGCGTCTGTGTCTGCCAGAGAAACGGCACGGGATAGTGGTGCGCGGTTCCCGGGGCTTCTGTGCTTGTGTGCGTGAGTGTGTTTTGGTGTATGTGTGTGTGCGCGAGCGCGAGCGAGCGTGTATGTGTGTGAGCGTGTGTGTGTGTGAGCGTGTATGTGTGTGTCTCTGTGTCTGTGTGTCTGTGTGTGTGTGTATGAGTGAGGGTGTGACGGAGGCTCCCACGTGCCCAGCCCGTCTGTGCTGCGGCCCCCCGACAGGCTGCGGGGGAGAGGAGGTGGTTGCGGGCGGGGACCTGGCGCCAAGGATCGAGCCAGGTCTGCAGGCTGGGAGCCGCCTCTCCTCCCCACCACCCCATGACGCAGAGGCCACTGCGGCTGCCCGCTGCGTCCTCCCAGCGCGCAGGGCTAGGCCGCCGGGATGCTAGGTGGATCTGGGGAAGCCCCACGTAAAGCCAACAAAACAGATTACCCCTCCCCTCGTCCCCCCAACCCCCACCCCCCGAGCCGTTCTAACATCTGTCTTCTAACCCACTCAGCTAAAAGGATGGGCACTAGTTGCCTACCCCGTCTTTGTCTCTGCGAGGACAGTTGCAAGCATCCTGCTCTCCTGCTCTCCTACTCTCCTAGAATCAGTAAGGAGGGAGTCTAGAGATGAGGGATTCTGGGCTTTCTCCCCATGCCACCATTTACATATTTTGTGAAAAAAAAAAAAAAGCGCTTGCAGTTTTGCATCTCAGCTCAGTACTGACAGCCTCAAGGATTCTGGTTAGGCTGTGCAAAGTTAAAGTGCTTTTAGAGAGCTGGACCTCACCCTAGGTGTGTGTCCACGGATTAGATTCTTTTTTCAAGGGGGGTGTCCACCAGCTGAAGTCTGACTTACCTCTTACAATATTCAAAGCGTGCTTTCAATTAGGCCACGTGGAATTCCTAAAAAATATATATCGATGAACACGGAGTTTTGCCTCCTTTGTAGAATCTCTGAACAGTTCCTAAACATATTACCTAGGCATTAAATGAATGGTCGTTGAAACTTTAAATTTTTGAAAGAAATTTGAGAAAAAAAATGACCCTAGAATGTATTGCTGAAGAATGGATTTCGTTCTTTAGCGAGGTACATTTCTTCATTTCTACATGATTAATATTATCAGTAGAAATGTTTGTGCCCATGTAGGCCTTGCAAAGATCCCTTCGGTTTTGATTGCTTATATCCAATTAAGACTGACTTTAGTAGTAAAGGCACTACTAGACAGGGTTTTATAAAGTGAAAAATGTCTTGAAGAGAAATCACAAGACCTGAATTTCAGGTCAAAACATTGCCACTAATCCCTTTAAAGGAACCAGGAGAGCTTTTCTCATCAGCCTCTAAACTCACCTTTAAAAAAAATATATTAAGCGGGGCAGTTGTGCCATATGCCTTTAATCCTAGCACTTGGGAGACAGAGTCAGGCAGATCTCTGAATTCGAGGCCAGCCTGGTCTACAAAGCGAGTTCCAGGACAGGTAGGACTGTTACACAGAGAAACCCTGTCTCCAAAAATTTAAAAAAAAAAAAATTAAATGTGAAAGTTTGTCTCTAGGAAGCCTCTTCATCTGTCAGTGTTGATGCCTTTCAGGAGAAAAAAAAAAGGTAAAATTGAAAACATCTACAAGGAACTTCTTACTGAAGATTTTAGATAACAATGTGGGTTTTTTTTTTCTTCACATACTGATGACAGGCAAATGTTTACGTAGACTTATACATTGCTTTAAATGTTAAAACAGAAATCTTAATAGTCTAGGAAAAGAATTTCAGAAAATGAATAGTACTGTCCTCTAAAATGAAGATTAGGTTTATCTGTGGGAGAAAAGTGACAGGTTCGCTCCCATGAATGTTTTCCTTGAAACCAATACTTACTTAAAGTCCATGTTCCTGATACTATTCCAGTGATAATCGAACTCTTCTTTAAATGCATGGAATAAGCTACTTGTCACAAAATATAATGATGCCCCTAATAATGACTGGTATTTGATGTCCAAAAAGAAAAATTGAGAAAACAACTGAAATATCGAACTTATGGCTAGGGACCTAGGGGTTTTATCTTATTTTCCTTAATCTCTTCAACTAGTTAGTATAGCGAATTTTCCTAATTCAGAGAATTGAAAAAGATGACACTCAGAAAAAAAAAAACTTCAAAATTTACAGAGCTAGTTAAAAATTAAGCTTAGACCCGCTGTCTTCTGTAGATCTGGCCCCAGTACCAGTTTTGAAATAGTTTGTAAGATTGTGTTAATTTACATATTTCTTTAATGAGAGGAAAGGGAAAAATTAACAAGAGTTAGTCACCTAGAAAACAAGAAGTGGAATAGGGTTAGAAAGGTTGTCTTCATGAACAGAGGGAACTCCAGTCACAGGTAAAAAGTATTTACATTTTCATTTTAACAACATTGCTTCCAAGATTTACAGCACAATTCGCTAATATCTGTCATACTAGCAATTTGATCTTCATCATGCTGTACAAAATGACCACATGGTGTTGATGTGGAGGAGGGGACAGTACCCTGATAGAGAACAGAAGCCACTGGAAGATTACGTCAAATCAAGTAAAGAAAGGTTAGTCTATCAGGCCATACTATTGAAAACAGTAGCAAGTATCAAATCTATGATCAATGTATTTACACCCCATGAAATCATTTATAAATCTTTTATTTAATACTCCTACACTAGCCTGTGAGTGATCTATAAGCATGCTTATAATTTCAATTTTACTGCTTATGATTTATGATGGCATTTTTTCCTATGTGTTGATGTTTATGATATAAATTCTGTTGGAGTTTTTGAGATGTATTTTGTACCCTGACAGAGAGAGGGAGAGAGAGAGAAGGAGAGAGAGAGAGAGAGAGAGAGAGAGAGAGAGAGAGAGAGAGAGAGAGAGATATGTTTCAGTGGATATGAGCACTCACTGCACTGAACATGAGGACCAGAGTTTTTATCCAATCACCTACATAAAAAAGGAGCCAGCATTGTTGGAAGCAGGGGGATGCAAAGACAGGAGGATCACCAGACCTTGCTGGCTGTCAGACTAACTCTAGGTCCAGTGAGAAATCCTGTTTGAGGGGGGAAAAGCTGAGGGTGATGGAACAAGGTATCTGACATCTGGCTCCTATGATTACAGGCACCTGTGCTATACAAACATACATATATACATAGACCCACACACATGAAAGAAAAAGAATGTGTTTGCTTTTTATTTACTAGGTTCAGATTTGTGCATTTTAAATCTTTGAATATGCAATCTTCACTTACAAAGTCTCATGTGACTGCATAATCTTCTCCCAATGTGAATTTTAAAAAGAAAATATGTAGTTCCTGTTCATTTTATAGTTGGTTTCGATTTGACCTCTGCACTTTCCAGGGAAAAGGTTGGCTGGGTTTAATCATATGTGTTCTTACATCTGAGCTAATGTGTTTCTAAAGAGGATTCAGAGTTCCATAATAATCAAATAGATTGGAAGAAACTCCCACAACAAAAGTCATTATTAACAGAAAAGAGATAAAAAGAAATAACATTTTAAATTTAAATAGTTAAAAATATAATGTAATAGGCTGACAGAACTGCATACAATACCAACACACACACACACACACACACACACACACAGAGGGTGGGAGACTGACTTTTTGGTACAAAACACCTTTATCAGCACTATAGTTACTTTGGATTTTAGAAACCAGAGCCTTTGAATTATGGCGAGAACATTTGAGATTTTGATAAGTAATAAGAATGTTGATTAGTCAAGATCAGATCAAGATTTGTCAGGACCCAAAGGTGAAAGAAGACCATCATTTCTGACCCAGTTTTACCTTATTAATGGCCTCCATCTCACAGCATTATAGAAGGGGTAGCCTTACAGGCCCCTGTTTTACTAGGCCATAAATTGGATTTAGTTCTGGGGATTTGGAACTTTTGTCACTCTGGTATACATGCAGTCAGAATGTTTACGGTTTCATACAGATTATAACTTGCTACTTCTGCCAATTCCACAAATCCAGTGTTGGTGTGAAAAGAAACATGAGTAAGGAAATCTCCTCCTGTGTTTAGCACAGACCACATTCAGCAGTAAATACTTACTTTATTTGCTATAAAGTTATTTTTGATTCTGATCTAGTGTACAGACGAACTGAAAATGGATTTATTTAGGGGAATTTCTTGCATTTTTCCAAATATCTTCTATGCCTCAATCTCACAACCATATTTCTTTATCAATGATTTTGGAGCTTCGTATAGGACCCAGCAACCAGGGGCATCGTCAGTTGATTATTGGATATCAGTCGACAAAAATAATCACCATAGATTCACAGTACAACACTCTCAGGTTATAGCTATTTCTATTGCTCATTTTTTTTGTTGTTGTTGTTTTTAATCAATCTGCTAAAACAGAATCTTTTGCTTAAAAGTCTCCCAAACCCAGAGTTATTCTTTGCTTATTTTTCATTTTCTTTTAAGCTTAATAGAAGGAAATACTAAACCAGAAACTGTTCAAGATATATTCAATAAGCACTGTACTTACTATTGTCTAAACACACGTGTGTGCTCCTGTACAGGACCTTGTGTACCACCATGAGCTTCTTTCTTCTTAATTATAATATTGCTTCATTGGAAAGCATGTACAAAATAATGACATTTAGAAAATTAAACATCTTGCAAAAATTCCTTGATATATCAACATTTCCTTGCTGTGAAATGTCCTGTATGCTGTAAATATATATTGCTATGACTGATTGATAAATAAAACACTAATTGGCCAGTAGCCAGGCAGGAAGGATAATGTAGGTGGGACAAGAGGTGAGGAGAATGCTGGGTGGAAGAAGGCTGAGTCAGGAGATGCTACCAGCCGCCACGATGAGTAGCAAGATGTTAAGTTACCGGTAAGCCATGAGCCATGTGGCAAGGTATAGATTAATAGAAATGGGCTGGGGCTGGAGAGATGGCTCAGCCGTTAAAGGCTAGGCTCACAACCAAAAATATAAAATATAGAAATGGGCTGAGTTTAAGTATAAGAGCTAGAGAGTGGTAGGCCTGAGCTAATGGCCAAGCAGTTTAATTAATATGAGCTTCTGAGTGATTATTTTATAAATGGTTGTGGGGTCCGTGGGTCTGGGCAGGACTGGAGAAAACTCCAGCTACATTTCCTAGCAGGAAGAATAAATGCACTTCAGCAGTTGTCCTCAGAGAATTGTTCAAGAATCACAAAGATAGCATTTAAGTTGTAGATAAAAGTACTGACAATAATCCATGTTGCATGAGGATCCCACATATAAACAAAGGCAAAGCTACTCAATATAAATCAACGAGACATGAAAGGGAAAGCCTGTGGAGAAGGAGGCACAACGTTCGGGAATGTCACAGTTTGAGATATAAGCGACCTAAATTCCCATCAAATTTCTGCATTTGAGATTGTACTATTACAAACCTGCATCCCCTATTTCACTAAGTTTCTGCCTTGCAACCAAGAGTTCATTACTACTTCTCAGACTCAGTTTCACCACTGTCCCCTAATTTATTTTCATTGCTGTTTCTTCTGACGATGGGGAGATTATCATCTCATTTATCACTGTAGGGGAATTATTCAAAGTTTAAACCACAGATTCTAGAATGGATTTCCTTCCTTCAAGGACTGTGCACCTAAGATATATAATATCATAATGTTTTTAGTTATCCTTGATGTGATCATAAAAGTGGAGCTTCATAAACATTTGAGGAAAGACACTTAGTATAGGAAATATAGCTTTAAATATGTGAATGGAAACATGGTGGAAAGTAAAGGCAGAACTATGGTGGTTAATGTTGTCAGTAGGCAGACTCTAGAATCATCTGAAAGATGAGCCTCCAGGCATGATGGTGGTGGTGGTGGTGGGGATCTTCATTAATTTATTTGAGTTAAACCAATGTGCTGTTATTTTCTGACTGGCATGCTGGATTGTAGAAATGGAGAAAAGGACTTGAACAGCAGGAGACGTTCCTTGCTCTCTGCTTCCTGATTGCGGATGTGATGTGACCAACTACTGTAAGTTTCTACCTCCTTGACTTCCTTGTGATGATGGACTATATCCTTGAGTTGTGAACCAAAATAAACTCTTCTTCTTTTATATTAATTAAAAAAATACTTTATCCGAGTAAGCAGAAAAGAGTGCTCCGTGGAGAATCAGATAGTCACTGGTATTTTCAGATCCAAGCAATGTCGTAAGTACAGATTCGGGGAAATTCCAGAAGCCCTACAGCTGGAGTGACTCTCATGAGAAAGGCAGCTTCCCGCTTATTTACATTTTTATAATTTTTCAATTATTCTTAACAAAGACAATGTATTACGACTCACAAATAAAAACATAACACAAAGCCGGGCGTTGGTGGCTCACGCCTTTAATCCCAGCACTCGGGAGGCAGAGGCAGGCGGATCTCTGTGAGTTCGAGGCCAGCCTGGGCTACCAAGTGAGCTCCAGGAAAGGTGCAAAGCTACACAGAGAAACCCTGTCTCGAAAAACCAAAAAAAAAAAAAAAAAAAAAAACATAACACAAAAAGTTTAAGGAAGACATTCAAACACATGCCCTGTCCTAGATTTTATACATTTCAGTCAAAGTTGATGTGGTTAGAACAACCTTCCTATAGCAGTGGAGTGTCACTTGGTATGAAGATGTCTTTCAAAGAATACTAGTGTTTAAGACAGTCATTAGTGTTTAAGACAGGGAAGGAAATTATTAGAAACAAATGTCCATTAACTATAAGGAAGTGTGTGGTGATATTGTATTTGTGCTGAAATGTAGTGATTTTTTTTTGTGCTCTAATAAATAAAGCTTGCCTGCAGAACAGATGAAAAAGCAAGCCATTTTAAGTAAACAAAGAAGTCGGGCAACAGTAGCACACGCCATTAATCCTATCACTTGGCAGGCAGGGATCTGTCTGGATCTCTGTGAGTTCAAGGCCATACTGGAAACAGAGCCAGGTGTGGTGGCACATGCCTTAAATTCCAACACTAGTTAACCTTGGAGGTCTCGAGGTCTGTACAGACAGACAGGAAGGGACAGAGCTGGGCAGGAAGAGGAAGTGATGTAGTTGGACAGACAGAGCAAATGAGATGGCAGACCAGCAAGGCATATAGGCGTGGGTAGACAGGAAGTAGGCACATTTGGAAGCTGCCAAGTTGGTGAGGTAAGGTTAGCTGTGGCTTTCCCTCTATATCTGGCTCCTTGTTTTTTATTTAATAAGATTGTTTAGAAATTAGTCCATAAAAGTAGGCATCTTTGTATCTATTTCCACTGAAGTGTAGCACTAACTCCTGTAGAGGGGGCACAAAAGACCCAGAAAACTCACAAAACTTATAAGATTCAGAAGGTTGCAAGAGTCACATGGCCCCCCTCCAGTTATGAGAACAGAAAAACAGCTCCTGGAGCAAGGAGACTGGTAGAGATGCCTAAAAGATGCGAAGTGAACTCCAGGGATGCAGCTTCATAACACATCAGTGGTGCCAAGGTGGGCTTTTACGAGATGCAGCAGTCTTTGCCCACCTATAAATAACTCACTAAGATGACTAGTTAGCTAGGCTGAACTTGGATAAAACCAGGTCTTTGGTCTTTTGATGCCCTGTCTGGAGTGAGTAGATGCTTATTTGTCGTGTCTCCACAGGCAAAGCCACACCATGCTGCAGTATCAAAGAGACGAAAGGCAATCTCACTAAAAGTAGCATATGACTGCTAGTGACACTTTGGGAATTTCTCTTCATTTGTGGACTTCTGTCGCAGGAATCTTAACTAGTCTAATAAATAAAATCAAACCTGTGGCCAGGTATTGGGGTGAACGCTGGAAGGTCAGAGAAGCAGAACTGGCCACAGCTAACTTCACCTGGCCAACTTCTCAGCTTGATCTTGTTTCCTCAGGCTGGAAGCCTCTGAGTCCTCATATCCAAATGGCTCTCAGCTGAACTGTGCTGCTCACAACCTAAAAGCTTAACCAGCCAAATGCTTAACCAGCCAAAATGCTTCTAGTTTCTGGTCCTCACGCCTTATATACCTTTCTGATTTCTACCATCACTCCCTGGGATTAAAGGCTCGCTTTCTGGGATTAAAGGCGTGTGTCACCATGCTTGGCTGTATCCTTGAACAGATGGATTTCTGCCTCTGGAATGCTAGGATTAAAGGTGTGTGCTACCACTGCCTATCCTAAGTATCTAGTGGATTTTCTGTTCTCTGACCCCAGATAAGTTTATTAGGGTACACAATATTTTGGGGAACACAATACCACCACAGACTTCCTTCTCCTCCATCTATTCCTTCTTATTCTTAGGTCTCTCTCTCTCTCTCTCTCTCTCTCTCTCTCTTTCTCTCTTCTGTATCCTTCCTCCTGTCTTGTTTTTAGTGACTCATGTTAGACGTTATTTTAGGCTGTGTTTATTTTACAAAGTGAAGTGTGACGATCTTATATCTTACTACACTGCTGAATAGCATGTGTGTATCATTTAGGAAGAATATCTTTTTAGAGAGGTTGGAATCAATTAGCTTATATAGCTGTCTGGGCAGAGAAGCCTTTCAGTGATAAGTCATATTTTCCAGTCTTTTAAAAACATCTGTCTATTTAGACTTACTTCTTTCTTTGTAGTCATTTTGAAAGCTTCCTTTAGAAAAGAATCACAATACCAACAAATTTCAAATATGCATAACACTATTAACTATCTTTAAAAATAAGTTATCTCACTATGCATGCATTTTAGTGAGTTCAAGCCCCTAGAAGAAGTTATCATAGATTGGTTGCCTGAAATAATAAACATTTCTTTCTCCCAGTTCTAGAGGCTGAAGTGTATTGTAAGCTGCTGCCGAATGTGGAGTTTGATGAGAGGTTCTTCCAGGACTGCAGATGCCAGACTTCTTGAAGTATCCCCATACAACAGAGAGAAGGGGCAATCTCTTGACTCTTTTCCTGCTAAGGACACTAATCGCCTTAATGAAGGTTGATCTCTCATGATACAATTACCTAATTATGGATTACCTCATACCAGCTTATGTTAGCCAGGCTTCTTGCCCAATTCCCCACATCAAAACCTCAGTTGCTCACAACACAATGAATGTTTTTTGTTTGTCTGTTGGTTTGTTTGTTTGTTTGTTCGTTTGTTTGACTTGCTCTATGGCTCTGAAACTATGGTTTCTTCTGCTTTGGTGCCATGTGTCTTCTCACTCTGGACTTTACCTAGAGGAGAACACTTCATACAGTGCTCATCTCTTGCCTTAACAAGAAGGAACAGCAAGAACTCAAACTGAATCATGCAATAAGCACTTGATGCTCTCACAGGATAGCCAGGTTCAGGTCCTGGCACCTACACTTTGGCTAACAAAGTATAAGCCCAATTCTGATGTTTTGTTCTGGCCTCTGTTGGTACTGCATGCATGCAGAAAACAGACACATGTAGGTAATCACCCAGGCACAGTGAACAAATAAATAAACAAATAAATAATATCTTGAAAATAAAGTGTGTGACAGCCATGCTTTCACTTTGTATAAAGAACATTCAAGACATTTTGACATCCCCCAATCTTTGTTCTTTGGAAATGAGAATTCTATATGTATGTCTATAAATCCTCATATTTCTGTGCTAAGTTTTTCATCTCTTCTTTCAAATGAATAAATTTTGGAAATGCAGAGATAGCTCAGCAGTTAAGAGAATATATGTCCTTATAAAGAACTGGACTTCAGTTTTCAGCACCCATGGCAAGCAGCTCACAAATGCACGAAACCAGCTCCAGGAATATTCTCTTCTGGCATCCATGGGTACTGCATTCACCTGCACAAGCTTGAACATGTGAAAATACATGCACTTATAATTGAAAACACAATCTTATTTAAAAGAACAAAATCTTATACAGTTAACCAGTAAGGAAAAAAATCTTATATTCATCTCTTATTTTGAAATATTTTATTAAGCCAAAAGAAAAATGGTATTCACTTCCGAAATATTTCTCCCATAACCATGTGTTCTTTGGATAGATTGTCTATCTTGTAGATTACTGACTCGATCAGATTTACCAAATATTTCTCTGTTGTTTCATGTTGGTTATTGTTTTCGTGGCCTTTGGTAACCGATAGCCTTAGACTCATTACCTGAGCCAAAGTGAATGTCGCATGCGTAGTTTGTTTTGTTACTGTATTGTTATGTGTTAGAATACTGCTTAGATCAATTTACGCCAAGTCAGCTTTGTGGCATATCAGGCAGTCTTCAGGCGGCTTATGACTTTGAAGCACAGTATAAATGGCCAGTGGCTGTGTTGGATATGCCTATTCATCAAGCAAAGAGGAAGGGTAAGGCCAGAAACCAATACATTGCAATCGTACTTAAGTCTGTTAAGAATGGAACATGTTCTTGTTTTTGTATTTCTGAATTTGCTAAATTCAGCTCCCAGTCTGTTATATCCTCTTGAATTTATTCATTTAATGATTTTTACATCTCTTGCTCTTATTGATGCGGATCCAATGTTTCTATTTTTCAGTCTTTTATATTTTTTTCATTTTTTCTTTTATAAGGAGAGTATCTCACCAATCACACAGTGAGGCTACTATCATTATCTTTCCTAATGTGTTGCTCACCGTGATGACATTCCCTCAGGTGCTTCACCAGCCCTTCTAAAAGTTGTCTGTTGCCTATGTTGGCTTAAAGTTGAGTTGCTTTCAAATACGTATTGTCCTAAGCTGTGTGTGCCTGAACTCCCTGACACATGAGGGGCTGAGATACGTGGGCCTGAGAAAACACGACTAGGCTGGACACCCTTGCAAAGCTTTATATTCTTCTATGAATACACTCAAATTCTCACACTTGCATCATCTTTCTTCATACTTTCTCTACAAGTCTGAGTACATTTATGATGATATAAAAAGGTTTATCATGAAGTGACACAATCAATTCAAAGAAGAAAAATTAATACTCCTGTTGTTTTCTGTCTCTATACCTGATCAGAATTCACCATCATCATTTCTTCTAAAAATTATTTTTTAGATTTCAGCATGTATTCAGAAACCCCTTAAGGATTTTATTTTACCATTGCAGTAGAACCCAAAAATAAGGTAAATGCCTGTGTTCATATTATCATCTTACCTAGCAACATTAGCTGAATTATACATACAGAGTATCTTATATGATTTGAATAATACATAAATCGCTCTTGTGGTAGGTTGCCTTTTGTCCGATGCAGAGGTGTTTAAAATATGGAGTGATGCATGTCACATAGGGGAATAAATGCAAAAGATGAATCTTCTGGTGCTAGAGTAAAATTGCAAGCTTCCAAGTAAATTAAATATATATAAAATTAAATATATAATTTAAATATATATCTTCAATTTAATTTAGTAGACTTTCATGAGTTTTATAATGGTATAGAAACCTAAAGGAAGTGTAACCTCAGTAATGAGCTGGATTTCATGTTTAGAATTCTCAATACTGTTGTACAAGCAAAATAATCAGTTTCTGAAAGGAATGGGTGCATCTGGATGTGGTGCTATGAAATATCAGATGAGCATAGAAAACAATCTCCTGTCACAAAGGTGATTACAATGATAGACTTATACTAAAGGAAACAAAGAGTAGTTGGAAAGACTAAATTTGGTAAATTTTGGAAATTTTGACCTTGGAGTTAAAACAACAGTAACTTAATGTTACTCAATAAGCAAAATAAAATACAAGGTCACAATCGCAGGATACAAATCAATAATTATGAGAGAACAAATTGTATTTTCAGATATCAAAATGCAAAATAATGATGTGATTGGAATGAAGGACAGAGAACTACCATTGTGTAAACAGGAAAGCAGTAATTGATTAAGGTAAAATAAGCTCTGATTTCTAAGAACACTGATTGAAATATTTTCTAAAAATTATTATGAAAAGTTATGAATATATAGATTCATTACATAAAATTGAGAATTTTCCAGGACATACTTGTGTGTGCATGTGTGTGTGTATACACATTGCTTATATTCTTCCATTCACATTTTAGTCTATGAGGTTTATCACATATTATAATATTAGAAAGATATATCAGGTATTTGAATTCAGGTCCTACGCAGAACCCATAAATCTTTGGTAACTTACTGAGGAATGGCAGTAGCTTTCATTCTAAAGTGACTACTATATAGCTTCAGGCTAAGGGTTAACCAACAGAAAGCTATGCTGTGATTAGAAGCACTGAAATTTCAGCCACACCTTCCATTTTTAGGGTTGGAAAGAACAACTTTAAATTGAGTTAATAATCGGTTATACTTATGGAATGAAAATCCTGTAAAAGTCAAAACTATGAGATGATGAGCCCCCGTGTTGAAACTACCCATGTGTCCAAAGAGAAACACCCTGATTCATGAAGACTGAAGTTCCTCTGCTTGGGAACCGGTAGGGCTTTGTCCTATAATCCTTTCATTTATGCTTCAAATAAACTGTCAAATATATAAAGTGTTTCCTTGAGTTCTAAAACAAACAGTGATATGTGATCTAGGGTTATAAGAATTTTCAACTTTTAATCAAGTTTGGCAGAAATTTAAACGCTCACTCTCAGAAACCATTATATAATATGATGAGTTTTGACACAAGTATGTAAGCCCACAGTGCCATCATTCTGTGTGGTATGAATACGAATGCTCCTCTAGGCTCATATATTTAAATACATGGTCACTAGTGAGTGGCACTATTAGGAGGTGTGGCCTTGTTGGAGGAGGTGTGGCCTTGTTGGAAGAAGTGTGTCACTGGGTGTGGGCTTTGGTGTTTCAAGCCAAGCCAGGGTCTCTTTTCTTGCTGCCTGTAGATCCAGATGTAGAACTTTTAGGTTCCTTCTGCAGCACCTTCTGCCTACATGCTGCCATACTCCCCACCATGATGACAATGGCCTAAACCTCTGAACTGTAAGCAAGCCCCAATTGAATGCTTTCTTTAAGAGTGGCAGTGATCATAGTGTCTCTTCACAGCTGTAGAACAGTGACTAAAACACATTCAAATAAGTTTGCTACGATGTCTTCCTAGGTAATATCTATAACAACCTCCATAAGCCACCACATTGCTGAGTTCCCAATATACATGATTTTTTGTTAATTTTTAAAATTAATTAAGTAATTAATGTTTTCCCCAGCCTGATCACAGTTTCTCCTCTCTTCTCCCTCTCCTCCCAGTCCCTTCCCCTAATCTCTCCTCTCTCCACCCACATCCACTCCTTCTACTTTCTCTTCAGAGAAGGGCAGGCCTCCCATGTATAACAACAACAAGTCATGGCATATCAAGTTGTAGTAAGACTAGGCACCTGCTAAGGTTGGACTTGGCAATTAAGTAGAAGAAAAGGATCCCAAAGCAGGTAACAGAATCAGAGACAGCCTCTGCTCTCACTCTTAGGAATCCCACAAGAAGACTAGGCTGTAGAACTGTAACATATATGTAGAGTGCCTAGGTCAGTCCCATGCAGGCTCTCTAGTTGGTGGTTCAGTCTCTGTGAGCCCCTATGAGCACATACACACGAATTTTGTTTGTTTGTTTGTTTGTTTGTTTGTTTGTTTGTTTGTTTGAGACAGGGTTTCTCTGTGTAGCTTTTGACCTTTTCCTGGAACTCACTTGGTAGTCCAGGCTGGCCTCGAACTCACAGAGATCTGCCTGGCTCTGCCTCCCGAGTGCTAGGATTAAAGGCATGCGCCACCACCGCCCGGCTTTGAATTTTTAATACATCATATAAGTAAAATATTATAGCACTGGTATTTGATGACGTCTTCTTAATAAAGTACTTCTTATTAATCTATATTGTTTGAGGTCATTTGTTTTTATTGAGCAGGAGTCTTTCATTTGAACAGAAATAAACAATGATTGCCTACATTCCAAACGATTTGTACTTAGGGTATTACTAGTTCGAGCCTTTAGGAATTGATTGACTACAAATCTTTTTGTGTACTTTAATTTATTGATACATCCTTTAATTTATGTTTGGCAAATTCCTAGGAATAGGATCCATTTCCATACAGTGGATGTATGTTTGGCTTATAACAAACTGACATAATTTTTCCCACTTCACTCTGACTTCCAAGTGTGTGCTCTTAACTATCTTACTGAGTTTCGTGGCTTGGCAGGATTCTATTCTTATCTAAATAGAATCTTTTAAGAAAGATAGTTCAGATCAAAACAATGATATAAACAAGAATATAAGAGCTGTGTTACTAATTCGCCCATATTACTAATAAGACGAAATGGAGTCTGTGATAAGAGATTGGGTAGCAAATGTATCCAAATCTATTGGAAACTGTGAAGTCCTGCTTCATGGCTACAAACAGGGTTCAGAGAAGAGATACACAGTGAAGCAAAACGGGACTCAGGACCTTTCTATCTGAAGGGTATGAAATAAATTCACATATGAACTGTTTGAGTCATGGTCTTTATTACTGTCTATTCTATCTTTTAATTCTCTTTCTACAGTTTAAATTCTCTGTTTCAATTATCTTTGCTTCTTTGTTCATCTAGCTTAAATACACTTATTTCAGGAGTCTTGAGGCAATAAGGAATAAAGTTACAAATGTTAGGAAAGAGAAGTACATCTTGAGAAACACTAAAAGAAAGTTCCAAAGGAATTTGGGGTTGATTATATATAGTTTCCTAGAAGACTATTAACTTGAGTTATAATTTGAGTAAATTTGAGTAATTGGAAAATTGATATTGTCCTTCACTAAACAGAGAACTTCAAAAATAATCAAGTTACATCTATGAATCTGGAGGCATCAAGTATTTACTAACACACCTGTTAGAAATCACAAGAATTTTGCCCCAATACCTCATAAAAGAGATTCTCATTCTAACCATGTTTATATGTTCTAGATTTTACATGAGGGTGAAAATATTTAAATTCAACTGTAATAAGAAAAAGACTATTTCAGTTCTAAATTGTTTATCATAGTCCAATTACAATTATCATCAGAAAGCCTTCATCCAGGAACTGATAGAAACAGAATCAAAGACCCACAGCCAAACACTAGGCTGTGCTCAGAGAATCCTGCTGAAGAGAAAAAGGAAGGATTATAGGAACAAGAGGATCCAAGGACATCACAAGAAAACCTACAGAAACAACTAAGCTGGGCTCATAGGAACTCACAGAGTCTGAACCAACAACCAGGGAGCCTGCATGGGACAAACCCAGACCCTCTATATATATGTGACAGTTGTGTACCTTGGTCTACTTTTGGAACTCATAAAAATGGGAGCAGGGGCTGTCTCTAATGCTTGGCTGGCTCTTGGGATCCTATTCCTCATATCAGATTGCCTTGCCCGGCCTTAACACAAGGGGAGGTGCTTAGCCTTACCTCATCTTGATATTACTTACATTGTTGATACCCATGGGAGGCCTGTGCCTTTCTGAAGAGAAACAGAGGAGGAGTGGATGGGGGAAGACAGAGGGGAGGTGAGAGAGAGAATGAGAGGAAAGGAGGAAGGAAACTTCGGAAACTGCAGTTGGGATGTAAAATAAGTAAATTAATTAAAAAAAAAGAATCTGTCAAGTAATTTCTTAAACTCAATTCATTTCTTTAGGAAATATCATGAAGAAGGTTGTACTTCCTTTGTAAACAATAAACAGTGGTTTTTAAATTTACCTAAAAATCAAAATTTCATTTTTCTTTATAGCTGAAAAAAAAACCCATTTTATATAAGCACCACACTTTCATTATCCATCCATCAGTTGAAGGACATTTAGATTGTTTCTATTTCCTAGCAATTGTGAACAGGGTGACAATGACTATTGCTGAGCAAGTATTTGTAGAGTAGAAGCTCTAGTCTTGGGGCATATGCCAAGGAGTGGTATGTAGTGGGTAGCTGTTCCAACCTTGACCCGGAAGTACTACTCACAGTGAGGCTTCTGGTAACTGTCACACCTACCTATGACCTGCCCCTGAGGCGGAGCTGAGATGGAAGCCCTTAAGACCTGAGATCTGGATGTGCCAGCTCTGTTGGTTCCTGGTGATTCTGGATGCTGGATGGTAGACCGAGCAGAGGTCTCCAGAGAACCCA
Source organism: Peromyscus nudipes (assembly GCA_902168325.1). Taxonomy (NCBI): domain Eukaryota; kingdom Metazoa; phylum Chordata; class Mammalia; order Rodentia; family Cricetidae; genus Peromyscus; species Peromyscus nudipes. The sequence continues at coordinate 25,662 of CABHPH010153023.1, read as the reverse complement.
GCTGCACCTCACCTCTCCCAGATCCTATAACCAACCCCTTTACTAGCTGTAAGTTACCCCCCAAAATAAACCCCCTTTTTTAAATACATGGAGTTGCCTTAATGAATCCTTCAATAGTGGTATTGCTGAATCATATAGTATATTTGTTTTTTAGCTTTATGAGAAATTTTCACACTTATTTCCACAGTGTCAGCACCAGATAGCAATTCTATCAATAGGCAATGAAAGTTCTCCTTTCTCCACATCTTTACCACTATTTGATCTGTTATTTTCTTGATCATAGTCAATCTTACTGCGGTAAAATGAAATCTTAATTTATTTTTTATTTGTGTTCTAATAGTTCACAATGTTGAGCACATTTTATGATATTTCTTAATCATTCACTTCTTTTGAGAACTCTCTGTTCATATCCATACCCCATTTTTAATTAGGTAATGTGTTTAATTGACTCTATCAGATAAGTAGCTAGCAAAGATTCTTTTCTACTCCATGAGCTTCCTCTTTACTCAACAATAAAACAACAACAAAAAGACATAACTCACTTGATTAAAAGTTAGGCAGTTTAGGGTGCCAGAGAAGCTCTCAGTAGAGGTGCCTGTAGCATGAATCTTAAAAGTTCTTATTAATAAAATCAAACCTGAGCCAGTTATTGGGGTGAACACTGGAAGGTCAGAGAGACAGAATAAGCCACAGCTAACCTCACCTGGCCAACTTCTCAGCTGGTCTTGTTTCCTCAGACTGGAAACCTCTGTGTCCTCATATCCGAATGGCTCTCAGCTGAACTGCTGCTTGAAAGCCTGAAAGCTTAACAAGCCAAATGCTTAACCAGGCCAAATGCTTCTAGTTTCTGATCCTCACGCTTTATTTACCTTTCTGCTTTCTACCACTACTCCCCAGGATTAAAGGCTCGCTTTCTGAGCTTAAAGGCGTGTGTCACCATGCCTGGCCATTTCCAATGTGGCCTTGAACTCACAGAGATCCAGAGGGATTTCTATCTCTGGAATGCTAGGATTAAAGGCGTGTGCTACCACTGCCTATCCTCATCTTTAATATTGTGGCTGCTCTGTCTCTGACCCCAGATAAGTTTATTAGCATGCACAATATTTGGGGGAATACAATACCACAGGTCCCGGATTTGGTTCCCAGCACTGTGTGTAACTCCACTTCCAGAGGACACAACAGAGGTGAGAGGCACTAAATCCACCTTGAGCTAGGGTCACAGGTGGTTATGTTCCATCTGACTTGGGTGCTGGGAACTAAACTTGGGTTGTCCTTTGCTCTACAGAAGCTTTTTAGTTTTATGAGGTCTCATTTGTCAACTGAGTGAATTGAGTCCTATTCAGAATGTCCTTTCCAGAAGGACATGTTGTCCTTCTGCTTGCAGATAAGCACTAAAGAAGCAAGAATTGTTAAATGTTCTTTTTTTTTCTCCAAAGGAAAAAAAGAGCCCCTCTTCACCCAGAAGCCTGGAGTGCATGTTGTCTAACAATCTTGTGAGTTTTTGCTACTCTAAAGATCCAAACTTCACCTTAATACCCCAGAATCCTGAGCATTGTGTTTTGGTTAATACAATGCTTATCAAAAACCCTTCCTCCATAGGCCCTTATCCTGAACATTGTTCCTCAGCCAATAGAACCTATCCTTTATTCTTACTAAAAATCCTTCTTCCCAAGGCCCAGATTCCTGAGCATTGTTTCTCAATCAATAGAACTCATTCTTGTATAAAAGGTCACAGGTGCTTTGTTAAAGAAATGTGCTTGGCAAAGGAGTTTGATGAAGCCATGCCTAAAGCGTTTGTTGTGGTAACTGTCATGCGCGAACCTTTTCTAAAGTTTTTCTGGGTTTGAATATGTAAGAAAAATAAACCTCTTGGTCAGACTCCAGAATTTTTTAACCCAGCACCTCCTGGCTATGATACTTGCAAGAACCCTTCATTATGTCATTTCTTCTAACACTTTCAGCTCTTTGTTTCACATTAAAAGCATTAATACATTTTGAGTTGATTTTTGTGCATGGTAATAGATGTGACTCCAATATCATTCCAGGTTTCCCAGTTCTACATGCCCACATTAACAAATAAGAAAGAACAAAAATACATGATGAAACTCAAGAATTTTGGGTAGGAGGAGAACAAACTAAACTCAAATGGTTAAGGAATAATGAAAATAAGAACTGAAATCAATGAAATAGGAACAAAGAAAATAATAGGAACAACCATTGAATCTGTGAGCTGGTTCATTTAGAAGATAAACAAACTGGCAGGCTCTTGGCTCAATTAACCAAAAGAAACAAGGAGAAGACCTAACAGCACACGAATAGATGAACAGGGAAGCCTTACAACAGACACCAATGAAAATTAAAGAGCTACAAATAGAAAAAGTCAAATGATCCCTGTTTGCAGGCAATGTGGTATAACAGATAATAGACCAAAGCAGTTCCACCACAAGTACAAAAACAATCAGCAATTTCAGCAAAGTGACTGGATACAACATCAAATTCCACAAATTAGCAACCTTTCTACAAACCCATAACAAACACACTGGGGAAGAAAACACAGAAATACTCCTATTCACAATATCCTGAAAAACAATAAAATATCCAGGAACAAACAAGCAAGGAAGTGAAAGATTTCTACCATGAAAACTTTAAATCTCTGAGAATGGAGATTAAGAAAGACACTAGAACATTAAAAGCCACCCATGCATCGGGGTTGGTAGAATTAATATTGGGAAGTTGGCTTTCTACCATATGCAATTTACTGATATGAAGCAACCATATTTTAAATCCCCATGACATTCTTCACAGAACTAGAAAAAAAATCTTAATTTTTTTTTTTTTTGGAATCACAAAAGACCATGGACAGCCAAAGCAATCTCAAGCAGAAAGAACAATGCTGGAGGGACTATCTTACCAAATTTCAAGCATATTACAGAGCTATAATAACAAAAACATTTTTTTGTGGCATAAAAACAGACGTGTAGATGATTGGAACAAAATAGAAGACACAAACATGAATGCACAAAACTACAACCATCTGATATTTTACAAAGATGTCAAAAATACACTAAAGAAAAGATATGGTCTCCAACAAATGGTGGAAATTACTTTCTGTTTTGTTGTTGTTGTTGTTGTTGTTTGGGGGGCAGGTTCCAAACAGGTTTCTCTGTGTAGTTTTGGTGCCTGTCCTGGATCTCACTTTGTTGACCCAGCTGGCCTCGAACTCACAGAGAGCTGCCTGGCTCTGCATTCTGAGTGCTGTGATTAAAGGTGTGCACTACCACCACCCGGCAAATTCAGTAAAGGTTTTCTATTTTTATTTTATGTGCATTGGTGTTTTGCCATGGGTGTTGAGTTCCCTGGAACTGGAGCTACAAAACGTTGTAAGCTGTCATGTGGGTGGTGGGAATTGAACCCAGGTCCTCTGGAAGAGCAGTCAGTGATCTTGGCCACTGAGCCATCACTCCAGCCCCCGGAAATTACTTTTAAACTCGTCTGTTCTCCCAATTCCATATGGCTCTCAATCACTTTAGACCAATGGTCTCTAAGCAATGCACTTGTCATGGAAATATTCTGGAACATCAAAAGTCCAACAGAAACTTGAAACTTAAAGACCAGAATTAGAATTGTGAAGTTTTCACAGCTTCCTACATTCTATTGACCAAACCATGCTCCACAGGTGATAATTATGTCATATTTCTGCCCTAAGAGAAAAGAAAAGGACTGAGGATTTAAGTATGATAATCTAATAGAACAAGAGCACGGAGCTAAATAGTTGAGGAGGGGGAGTGTAGATTCTCTCCTGTGTTTCTCCCTTATACAACTCACTACTTCACTGTCTTCTGGAAAGCTCAATTTATCTGTCCTTGACAACCATAATCTTAACCTTAGCTTGATATCATGATCTTCCACATGGAGACAAAATTTACTCAGGTTGAGTCACTCATCATGAAGAAAGCAACTTGTTAGTCACTCCATTTCTATTAGGTTCAGGCTATAGAAAGTAAGCATCATTGTTTCTGGCATAAGACCTATAATTTTGCTAGGCATCTGCTTCTTTTTTTCTAAAAGCGTTTTGAAATAGGGTAAGAGGGTTTTAAAGAAAAACCAATCCATGTGACTAAATTGTTGCCAAACTGTTTCTTTCTTTACAGCACACGGATCATAAATCCTTTAGATAGTTAATTTATTGTGATTGGAAACATTCCTTGCGGATACTAATCAAGTGAGAAGGAAAATAATAAGGATTGTGGTGCTAGCATTTTTGTTTACCTTTTCAGTGCATCGTGTAGGAGCCAATTCTATTGTTCAGAAAACATTCTTCAGACTGATCATCTTCGGGGATGCTTTCCATTTCCAACTGTTGCTCCATAAACGATTTATATACCAACTATAGCCCCAGGCTTAGATATACAATCTGTCACATTTAAATCTCAAAAACAGAATTACAGGGAAACATTTTGACTTGTTCTTCTGGCCCTCAAAGTGATTCAGGATCCTCTTGGTGGGGTCTGAAATTCAACTGTACATGTACTTTAAAATCACTCAATATTTTGTGTTTAAGATTCTACGGATAAAACATGAAGAATATGGCACCTAAAGTACAAGATAGTTGCAAAGGTAAAGAAATAATGTAAAGATATTGGAGAGATGGCTTAGCTTTTAAGTGCATTGACTCTTCTTCCAGAGGACTGGGGTTCAATTCCCAGCACCCACATGGCAGCTCACAACTGTCTGTTAACTCCAAGATCTGACATCCTCACACAGACATACATGTGGGCAGAACACCAACACACATAAAATAGAAATAAATAAATTATTTTTAAAAAACACCTGTCTGGAAAAAATATTTATTAAAAAATGTAAAAATTTAGACTAGTTCCTGGCACACATATGATTATGTATCTACATGCAAATATGTATATATGTATAAATGCATGTATATATAATTTGCTGATCAGATATATGGTTAAGAATAAAATTATCAGGAGAAAAAGATATTTATATGTTTCCATGTACACAGAGCACTGGGTCAAGTGTGGCACTCAGACATGTAGAGAAAGAATTGCACTAAAACATACAGATACAATTATCATGCATGTCTTAACTTGAAAAAATATGCAAGGAAGAAAAGAAATGAGGTAAAGAATAGATGGAAGAAGACATTCTGAGGAGGGCTAAGTGCAAATGAGGAAAAGAATATGAAAATTGATATGAACTCATAATAATCTCGTGGTTCTAAGTTTCTGCTAAGGGTTCTGGTTGGTTTTAGTAACATTAAGAGAAAAAATTAGCAACACAAGAGAAGTCTGTCATAGATATAAATGGATAATTAGTCTATAGGGCTGTAACTGGAAAGAACGTGACAGAATTCACTCTTTTTTATTTTATTAAGAGATTTTCTATTCATTTTTCATATCAACCACAGATTCCCCTGTCCTCCCTCCTCCTACCCCTCAGCCTTCCCCCCAACCCACCCCCCATTCCCACCTCCACTAAGGCAAGGTCTCCTATGGGGAGTCAGCAGAGCCTGGTACATTCAGTTGAGGCAGGTCCAAGCCCCTCCTCCCTGCACCAAGGCTATGCAAAGTGTCCCACCATAGGCACTAGGTTCCAAAAAGCTGGCTCATGCACTAAGGACAGATCCAGGTCCCATTGCCTGAGCGCCCCCTAAACAGTTCAAGCTAAACAACTGTCTCACTTATCCAGAGGGTCTAGTCCAGTACCATGGGGGCTCCTCAGCTATTGGTCCACAGTTCATGTGTCTCCACTAGTTTGGCTAGTTTGGCAATGGTCGAGAGGGTGCCTGAGCTGACCTACTCTGGTGATCAGATGGCTGAATACCCTAACTGTCATCATAGAACCCTCATCCAGTGACTGGTGGAAGCTGATTCAGAGATCCACAGAATTCACTCTTAATAATTTATTCATCATTAGTGTAACAAGGGAGATGCTGTTTCTTATTTTCATTAATCTGTTCAAAAATGTGTGTGCAACCTGTTTTAAAAATCTCAACTCTTAGTACTGCGAGTCCTTACATTGTTTTTATTAGTGAGAGTCAAAGGAACCTACATGCCTTTCTTTGCATATTGATGTCTCAAGAGTATCCTCAGTGTCCATCCTAGAATACTGACTTCTAGACACGCTTGCTTGACCTCTGATTTCAATGTTTTCTGAAAATGATAAAAATTCAAAGGCAAGATTAATTGTAATTTAAAGAAAAATGGTAACTAAGACAGAAATTATAAAAATTATTATTATTCAGTTTGAGTGCCTTTATCTCTGAGGACACCAGGATATAAAATTGAAAAAATGGGTGTGGGTATATATATGTACACATAATGATAATACAAGGACTCAAGTATGACACTTTAATCTCAAACAATGCATGAAATAAGAAATAGCTTAATAATAAAATAGCAAATTATGTTTCTTTTAAAATCATTGATCATTTTAGAAAAAAAGTGTATTACATTAATAGTTCCTTGATTTTTAGTTTGAGAAAGCAGCACAGACAACTGAAAGCTAATTTACTTCATCATGAAAAATAGCACTTTTATTTTATGGCATCTTATCTTTGAAAATAAAAATGAACACATTGTTTCTAAATAAGCTATTTCATCATATTTGAATTAGCAAAAAATATTAATAATAATATTATTTAAAAGAACAGGTAAAATAAATCATTCAATGAAAATGAACTGTAAAGCATGCTTAAAAACTGTAATCTGTCAAGAAACTATCTTGACCATACAGAAATATTTCTTAAAATGAGGGCTTAATACAACGTGGATCAAAAAAGAGATCTGGCATTTTGTCTCATTAAAAATGAACTAACTTTTTTTAAATTTAATTTTTAGTTAAAATTGATTAGAAGACTCACTAGTTTGCATAAAACTGGCGTATTTTCATACCAGCTGCTGAAAAATTTGTTGAACAAGTTTGAGTTTGGCAAGCATGGCTGCCGCCTGTCTTGGGAATAAAAATATCTGCAGGCAGGAAAGATGTCTGTGAACCTAGAGAAATACAAACTCATGTTTTGTATTTCTGATGCTTTTCCTTGTGGGTGATTTTCATTCATATGGAAAGGTATAAGGACTGTTCCTGGACCAAAGGGAGAGTCCTGAGAATGGTCTACTCCTATGACATGGGCAGAGTGATCAGTACAGCCAATGAGGCACAGTTACATCCATGTGAGTGAACATCCAGCTTCCAGATGTACTAATGTACTGATGAAGCACTTCTGGTGATAAGCTGGAACCCACGGGGCTTTCTCATTTTATCCTGTCCTCCTTGAGTCAGTTATTTCTAAGAACACTGAAACTTTAAAAAGCATTTCTTTATGGTTATCTTGAGTTATTTCCCATGTGCTAATAGCACATTCTCTCTCTCTCTCTCTCTCTCTCTCTCTCTCTCTCTCTCTCTCTCTCTCTCTCTCTCTCTCACACACACACACACACACACACATCTCTCTCTCTATTTCTCTATCTCTATCTCTCTATCTCTCTATCGCTTCCCTTACTCCCCTTTCCTTCTCTTTTTCCTTCCTTTCTATTTTCTTTTTGGCTTTAGAATTATTTCAAACCCAAAATAATCCCAAGAATGGTGTTTCCTAAACAGTATTCTTATTAGCATAAATTCATTACCAACTTAAGGCTCAAACCAGACCAAATCCCTGCACTTGGAAAAGGAAGTGGTCCAAATTTTTACCACTAACCAAGCAACTATTTGCAACTGATACCTGCTGGGAAAGGGAAAATCAATTTTCTCCAATAAAGTGTCATTGGCAGACCCCATACCCAAGAGTGGTTGGCCTACACAAAATGCACTTTATATTTCTTTGTGCAGTTTTTGATTGTTTTATTTTGTTTTAGTGTTTTTTTGTCTTATTCTTTTGTTGTTATTCTTTGTTTTGATTTTCTTTTTTGTTGTTTTCTAGAACATGAAGTTGGATGGGCAGAGATATGGGGGGATCTGGGAGACGCTGGGGAGGGAAAAATAATATGATCAAAATATACTTTATTACAAAAATAAAAATATTAATTTGAAGAGAGGACTTTGAAAAAGATGGCAATATTATCCAATGAGCTCAGATTTTTAAAGAACAGATGCTCCCAAAGCTTTTTGTAAGCTGAGCTCTTCTGTTACACAAAGTCCTAGTGGAGCTACTACTGATCATTTTGTTCAGTGCCTGGACTGTCTGTAATTTATTATTACACTTACGAATGTGCTTTTAGCTTTAACCAGAAATACCCTCTTTTCAAGCACATTCAATTTTACATATCAATTTAAATGAATTATATTCTTAATTATACAGGGCATCTCAATAATGCAAGTAGGACCTTCCACTTCTCTGTTGACTGGACATGTTCTTTAATATCTGGGATTATTACCTTCACTTACATTGGGACATTTAAATAAAAACAAGAAAATCAAACTGAAGTTGATATAATTAAATGGTTTTTTACTTTACAAATTTGAATTATAGATTGCATCCAACTGTTTTTACTTAAAGACAAAATACATGCTCCAAGACCAAGATCAAAATACATATTGGCTACTCTTAGGAAGAAAAACAGTGCACATATTTTCAATGTGGTTGAGAGCCTGTATTACTTTTCTTTCTTTACAGTTTACAGCTATAGATACTGTTGACTATTTCTCTTGGTTTTTATGCTGAGTAACATAAAATTTACAATCTGTAAGATCCAATTATATTTAATACACTAATTTTTATGTGTTTCTGTAAACCAATATACCCAAGTACACTGTGATTTTTTTGTGATATGATCATATTAGTATAAATTTACAATTTTCCTTTGAAGAACTTAAACTAATAATTCATTCTTACTTCTTTTTGTCACATGTTCTCAGATGAAGGCACTTGCCACCTAGGCATTATCACTAGTGGCATATCTTTCTTGATTGTGCATTGTCAAGAATGAATACTTTAAAATTTTCTCACTATAATAATGTCATAATTTAATGGAAGTATTAAGTGAATTAACCTTTGCAATCATATTGTCTTATTAAAATAGTTATGGATAACTAATTTCACACATATCCATGACTATCACAGAATATTTTTATCATATAAACTTTAATAATCCACATAGCCTCCTAGCACTCTCCATTATGTTGTTCCATAGTGATTATAGAACTCCTACGAACTACAATTATTTTGTTGTCCTACATGCTTCTTGTCTATTTGTAACCCCTTAATTTCAGGAGGCTAAGGGTATTTGTGTTACACATGCATCTCCAGTCAATAGAGTAAAGCAGGTTTCAAGAATAACAAATAATTAAAAAAGGAGGGAAGAAAGAGAGTAGGAAAATGTTATATGATATTCTGTTTGTGTTCTAACAAATAAAGTTTTCCTGGAGATCAGAAGGAGAGGGCTAGCCACCAGTTAGCCACAGAGCTCGGCGGTAGGGGCTCATACCTTCAATCCCAGCACTTGGGAGGAGGAAGCAGGAAGATCAGGTGTTCAAGGTCACCATGGACTATAAGAGATTGAACCAGACTAACAGAGAAACAGGGCCAGGCAGTGGTGGTTCACAACTTTAATCTCAGCACTTGGGAGGCTCATGCCTTTGATCTCATTACATGGGAGGCTTAAGCCTTTGATCCCAGCATTTGGGAGGCTCAAGACTTTGATCCCAGCACATGGGAGGTAGAAACAGGAATATAAGGCAGGTGGAAACAGGATCTTGACCCATTCAGTCTGAGGATATATAGAGACAGGAGCCTGTAGACTGAAGTTTCTAGGTCCCACCTGGTCCAACCCAGGCAGCGGCCATTTTTATAAAATAATTACTCAGAGGCCTAATATTAATTACAAACTGTTTGGGCTATGGCTCAGGCTTCTTGCTAGATAGCTCTTTCATCTTAAATTAAGCCATTTCTATAAATCTATATCTTCTGGTGACAAATAAGATCCCAAATCCAGATCAAGGCTGGGTTTTGAGTCCCTTTTAGGGTGGAAAGTCCTGTGAAGATTTATGTTCTTATATTTATGGAAAGCACAGACTGGACAGTTTTTCCCTTTTGATGAGAACAAACCATTGCCAAACTGTTTTGCTCCTATTTTCTCTTAATTTGGTACTGGCATATTTATTTTTCTGACAGATTATTCACCATAGACACAAATTTTGAAATAAAAATAAGAAATGTGTAAAACTCATGTCCATCCTCACTACAATTGTGTGCCATTTATTTCTCCCAAAAAAAGGCCCATCAGAATGGAAGGAAGATGAGAGATTTTGTATATGATCCAATAAGTTTTCCTAAAAGTAATTGAAATTAATAAATATTGCTTCTTCCCTCCCAATAAATCAGGTGATGGTATCAGCAAGGTGGCAAAACTACAGTTTTGACAATAGGTGAGGAATTACTACCTAGTCTGTTTATCAACAAGCATTCAGAACACTAGACAAGCATTGGAAATAGCTGCCACACTCTGGAATCTGACACTGACTCATTGAATTATTAATTTGTTAAATAGCTGTTGGTGGTCTTTTATAGAAACATGGTGAAATCATGTACTAGGAGGAGAGGGATGGAGAGAGAAAAGCACAATTAGAGTATATATTAGGCTATGTCTTGACAGTCAAATGTAAGCAAAGCAAAATTTTAAAAAAGAAACAAAATGAAAATGTTTTCTCTATAAATATAAAAAGTCAATATTCTCTCAAACTGATTTCCATATATTGAGCATTCTCTTACTTTTTTTTTATTTTGAGAGTGAATGTTATCTTTACAGTCTGAGGACTTAGATCCTTGCCTCAACATCTTTAGTATTGGGATAAAAATTTTGTTCCACCAGGACTATTTTGATTATGTGATTCCATCCTTGCCATTAAATTCATTAAAGTATTCATTTTTAAGCCAAATTTTTAATGTTCATGTGAAGATCATATTTCTGGAATAAATGATTAGTGATGTCTCTCTGAGGTTAACAGCCTACAGTATTTTCTGTATTAGCCTATCTTCTGTTAGTTAAACAAGTTAACTCAGGATGGATACTAGAGATAGATTTGCTTAGCTTACAATTTTGTGCTTTATAAGTACAAGATTAGGTCGCCCTATTAGTTTGGACCCTGATGAGAATCCAGTTACTGTTCCCAAATTATACCAGAATCACATGGGTAAAACTGTGTACAGAAATTGACCCATGGAGAAACAAGAACTTGGGGGCTGGAGAAACGATGGCTTGGTGGTTAAGAGCACTTGCTATTCTTCTCAAGGACCTGAGCTTTAATTCCCAGCACCCACATGATTGCTCACAATCTCCTAGAAGTGGATAGCTCCACTTCTAGGAGATTGACACAGTCTTCTGACTTTCTTGGGTGCAAGGCATGCACATGGTGCATAGACATACATGCAGGCAAAACACTCATACACATGAAGAAAACAAGAAAAAGAAAGAAGCAAGAAAGGGAGGAAGGAGGAAGAGAAATTTGAGGCTAAATGGGAAAGATGCTAGATATGAAATGAACAAGGAAAACTACAGCTGTATCTTGGAACCTATGTCTCCTGAGTGTCAGAAAGTACCATTGTAGTAAAACATCTTCGAAATTCCATTTAGGCTCTTCCCTCTATATCAGGCACTCAGATTCACTTTCCCAGTTGTTCAACTGCTATAGTGATAAAATATTTGCATCCTTAAAAGAACCTGGCTTTGTGAAACATCGACGTTTGGACTTTGGCCATCTTTTGAACTTTGCAAGAGGAATATGAAATGAAATACTCTAAGAGGGAGACAAGATCCACAATGACTTGAGAAGAAAAAAAGAGAGAAAGAATCAATTTATTCTCATGAATATCCTAATAAATAATCTATCTTAATAAATAATTCATCAAAACTTCTTTAAAATCCCTGACACAAGACCTAGTGCTACCCCACTGCGATGGTTAGTGTTGTCAACTTGACATGACATAAAGTCACCTTAGATATGATCCTTGGGGTACACCATGGAGGGATCATCTTGACTCTGGGCATGACTGTGACATTATTTTATAGATTTTGGTTTTGGACTTTATGAAAAGGGCAATGTGAGTTAGACAGAAGCATCCATTGCTCTGTGCTTCCTCTTTCCTGATGTGACCAGCCACTGCAGACTCCTGATGCCTTTGCTTCCCTCTCTTGATGCCCTAGAACCTTTCATTATGAGCTGAAATAAATGTTTTCTCCTCTGAGTTATTTCTTCAGGCAGTTTTATCATAGCAACGGGAAAATAAACTAAAAAAATCCCTACCACCTCTTTGGATCAGTCTCCTCCAGTCTGTCTCTTCAAGAGTGTACCATGATTAGGTTGCTTTGTCCCATAATCTTCTAAACTGCTATGGCCCTCTGCTGAATTCTATTATCCTCTCTAGTATAAGAACTAAGGAGAAGCATTTATTGTGTTACAAAAAATCCAGACTTGTAAAGGTGAGCATAATTGTTCTTTTATTTAAAAAATAATATTTTCTGGCAAAAACCAGCTCATTCAAAAGATTAGGTTAGTGTCTGCATTACCTTCCATTAGGCCTCACATCTTCAAATTACCACCATATCTTAATATTATCTCTCATTGGAAACCAACTGCAAGCCTATGAACCTTTAGGAGACATATTAAAATCATATTCAGACCATTCCACCCCTTCTGTATGCTAGAGTCTATGGTTTCTCATAACTTGTGTCTCAATTCCTACCTCTCAGATTTAGTCTCTTTTATTTATTTATTTTTTAACCTTTTAAAAACAAAATCTGTATTAAAAGATAAAAGATAACTAAAAATAAAATAAAACCACCTTTTGAAGGATTATACAAAATTTCTTTTAACATTCTAGAACCATAGACAGCTTCCTTAAAGCAAACCACATTTTTTAATTTTCTGAAACCTTGTTTATACTGTTTTCTATTTCTGTGATACATTTGCTGTGTCCCCTGCCCAAAGAATCACTGGTGAACTTTTACAACTTTATGTTCAAATTCTATGAAGTTTCTCTGAGTCTAGAGCCACCAGCTCCTGCTTAATTCACATGGAATTGTATTTAGAGTTTCTACTTTTCATATATCACATTTTGAATAGTTGATTATTTCTTCAATTTCTGGCTGGAATACCTTGATTATCTCTTACGGTGCTGGTCTGTGGAGATGAGAGAGAAATGTAAATTCTTATGAATTAATCTGGATATTTTATGTTGTTTTGTTGCTGTTCATTTGCATCAGTGGAATCATTTTTAAACATAGTCATTGACTACCTACATTCCAATAAAGTATCCATTTCCCTGATTCACCTAGCATAAACTAACTCATAATTTTATTTTAGGTCAATAAAAGTATAATATTCTATTAAACTTGTAAAAATTATTTCTTCAGAGAATGTAGTTTCAGTTTTGCTAGTTTATCTCCCAAGCTAGTAACCTAGAAAGTACATCATAGACAGCTAACTTACTTATTACATATTTACTCTCAAGTACTTTCTCAATAATTACATTCATCACATTTTTATCCACAACTCTCAACTGGAAAGCTATGTGTCTTTGTTTCTAGGTGAAGTACCACTTCATAACTTCATGAAGGACATGCATGTTAATAACAATGGCTTTCTGGAACTGGAAAAGAAATCTGTTATCTAACAGACATGAATAATCTTCCTGCTGTACATAAAAGAGAATGGAAACTCCCTGCATGACACACATTGCTAAGATTTTAGATGAGAATGGAAATAAAAATGCATCATGTTACAATAAAAGTTGGTCCTAGTGCACTTTCTGTAGTAGTGAGTGGCTTGTTTCCATTTGTCGCCTTTATACTTATGGGTCTTAATAAAGTTGAGAAAAATTGTGTATTTGTTGTTTGGTGATATTTGAGCCATCTCTTAAGAATAATGTAATTTAACTGTTTATGGAAACATATTTTTTATATTTATCAAGACATAACAATGAAATTAGAGTATTTATTTCTAGGTCAGGATATTTCCTTAGTTATAACAGCAGTTACTTGTCTTCAGGAGGTGGGGAGCTTAAGATTTAAAGAATTTCTTTGTATCTAGTTTATTCATTTTTACTTTATGTGTATGAGTGTTTACCTGATGCCAAGGAAATGTGTAGGATCCCCTGAAACTGGATTTACAGATATCTGAAGGCTGCTATGAGGATGTTGGGAAACGAACCTCGGCCCATGTAATGGCAAGTGCTCTAAACTTCTGAGCGCTTAACTGAATATTGAGTTGTTTTCTGGAAGAAGGACAATTCTTAGGCATTCTGAGTTTATGTTCTCTCCTTTCCAATGAGGTTGTCTTCGTACAGGTTGGTGCTTTTGGTGGGGACATGCATCTTATCAAGAAGGTGCTCTTCCAACTGCCACAGAGCAGAGCTGAAGTTACAGCTTCTCTTTTCAGCATGCAAACTGGCTGTAGCTTTAACTTTGTTCAGATTCTTTCCCTTGACAAACTGCACAATATTGACATCTTTCTGTTCCCAGTGCTGCTCTTTGCCACAACAGACCTAGATAAAGGTTGTGAACAATAGTATGTAACAACATGAAGGTCATACTACCTTCAGCCAAACACACTGGTCAGTCAATTGCTTTGAAACCCAGCCTCATCCCAGTTCTCAGGACATGGAAAAAATGTACCAGATTCTCTTCCAAAATATATAGCATGTAATCTAGCACAGTTCCCAGTAAAGTCTTTGCTTTCCTCTGTGACCTCATGAACCAAACTCCCACTGCCCATGTTTCTCTTGGCATTCTCTTCTGCCAAACTCCTACAAGAATGGCCCATTAGGCTCTGTTTGCAGAACTCTCAGGCCTTGTAGTACACAGCAGCAAAGTCTTCCATGCTGTGGGATGGTCTGTATGTCAAATTGCTCTGATTGGTCAATAAATAAAACACTGATTGGCCAGTGGACAGGCAGGAAGTACAGGCGGGACTAACAGAGAGGAGAATTAAGAGAACAGGAAGTTGAGTGAGGGAGACACTGCCAGCCACCGCCATGACAAGCAGCATGTGAAGATGCCGATAAGCCACAAGCCACGTGGCAAGGTATAGCTTTATAGAAATGGATTAATTTAAGATGTAAGAACTAGATAGCTAGAAGCCTGAGCCATTAGGCCAAACAGTTTAAACAATAAAAGTCTCTGTGTTTACTTGGTTGGGTCTGAGCAGCTGTGGGACTGGCGGGTGGCAGAGATTTGTCCTGACTGTGGGCCAGGCAGGAAAACTCTAGCTACACTTCCACACTACACCAGCAACTTGGTTCCCTGCGTAAGAACCACATCACCATGTTTATGACTGCTATGGGTCCATTTCTTACTATTATTTTCTGTATTTTATACTTTTCTTATCAGTGAGACAAAATATCCCTGTGATATGTTGACTTCAGTTCTTAACAATATGATATCCAAGAATAGTACACCTGAGTCACATGGTAGATCTATTTTTAGGCTTTCGTTAGTCTATACTTATTTATTAAGATCTTACTTTATTTTTTTCATTGAAAAAAATTTATGCAATATAGTCTGATCATGCTTCCCCTCCTCAACAAACCCCTCTCAAATCCTCCTCACCCTTTCACCCACCCAACTCCATGGACTTTCTTCACCTTTCTTCAGAAAGCAAATATAAACAGGCGAAGAACAAAAGAGAGAAAGAAAGGAAAAAAGAAAGGAAGGAAAGAAGGATGGAAGGAAGGAAGAGAAGAAGGATGGAAGGAAGGAAGAGAAGAAGGATGGAAGGAAGGAAGGAAGGAAGGAAGGAAGGAAGGAAGGAAGGAAGGAAGGAAGAGAAAAGATGCACATGGCAAGAAAAAAGTCCATGGAAACACAAAATCAGAAACCAAAATACACAAGGAAAAAATAGCAAGACCAAAAAGCCCAAACAAAGCAATATGAGATGAAAAGTTGACAAAAATTCCATTGAATTCCTTTTGTATTGACCATCTATGGCTGGGTATGGGGACCTACCCTAAAGTGTGGTTTATATCCCCAGTGAGAATCCTTTAGATTAAAAAACCACCTCATTTTCCTTTACAAGTGGTTGTGAATTGGAGATGGCTTCTGGTTAAAGGATAGGACTATTCCTCCAGTTACCCCTCTTAGTGCTGGGCTCCCATCTGGCTTTAACCTGTCTGCCTTGTGCATGCTGCCACAATCCCTGTGGTTTCTTATGTGCATTAGTACTGTTGTGTCTGGGAGACACCGCTTCCTTGGCATCATCCACTCCCTCTGGCTCTTACAATTTTTTCTGCCTCCTTCTCTTCTACATAGCTATTTTTTTTTTAGTAACCACCATATCAATAGCCACAGTGGATGGAATAATTTATAATCTCACTAGCATTCTCATAGGGTTCCCTTTTCACACAATCTCATAAAAATTGTCTACCCCAGCAGTTCTCTGGCTGTGGGCTGCAACCCTTTGAGGGTCAAATGACCCTTTCACAAGGATCACCTAAGACCATTGAAAAACACAGATATTTATATTAAGATTCATAACATTAGCAAAGTTATAGTTAGAAAGTAGCAATGGAAATAATTTTATGGTTGGGGGTCACCACAGCATGTGGAACTGTTTTAAAGGGTAGCGGCATTAAGGAAGTAGAGAACCAGTGGTATAGACTGTATCTTGACCTGATTCTCATGTGTATCTACTAATCAGTTTTAAGGCTTCAGGTCTCACAATACAGCATTCAGTCCATTTTAATTGATTACTGGATGGGCTAAAAGATATGGATCTAGTTTCTTCTACAAATGAATATCCAGGTTCCATAGCACAATTAGCTGAGGAGGCTGTCTTTTCTCCAATGTATGTTTTGATGTCTTTGTCAAAAGTCAGGTGACTATAACTGTATGAGTCTTTCTGGGTTCTCTATTCTATTTTATTAATGTACATGTCTATGTTTGTGCTAACACATGCTTGCTTTCTTTTGTTACTGAAGCTCTGTAGTGTAACTTGAAATCAGGTATGATAAGGCATTAAACACTGTTTTCCTCAGGATTGTTTTGGCTACTCAGGGTTTGTGGACAACAGTAAGGAGTGCGTAGTTTCCACCACTTATTGTCTGCTGAAAGAATTATAAAATACTTTGTATCATATTTGAGCTAGGAAATTTCCTATGAAAACTTTAAGTATTAAAGACATTTGATAGCATTAAAATAACTATTAATTCAAGGAAGCGCACATAATTATACATGTGCAGGTAGTTCCTAAATTATTAAAACAATGTTCTCTAACACTTATCTTAAAGGAAGATTCTTTCTCAGAAACTGACTTTCAAGAACAATCTTGTGAAAGTTTGTTTCATCCATACATCACCTGTCCTAGAATATATTAACACTCTAACACTGCCTGTGTGTAGGGATACCCAGTGAACAAAACGAATAAAAACAGTGATAATGATGTAAAAAAATCAAAGGGCAGTAGGAACTGTCATTTTAAAAAATGTAAAGTATCATTTTATTTACAGTCTTCTCTTCAAATATTTATCTGAGCACAGACTTTGAATCATCGATTTTTTTTGTAAAGACTTAGTATAGTATTGGAAAATGTGATTGCCTCTCAATATCTACTTCTTTGAGGTATGTTATAGTCCCGTGGATTTTGAGATTGATCTCAGGTCCAGGTAAGTGCCGAGGCTAATCTATGCCACTTCATCTTGATGCCAACAGCGCATTAGCAGGAGCAGAAAGGCTTTTAAAACCTGCTGATGTTAAAGTTAGAATTCAATTCCATAGTCTCTCATAGGTATCCTTTGTTCTCCAGGACACTGTAAGGTTCAGCCACAAGAGCATCGTTGGTTTAAGCTAATCACAGTATGGCATTCAACAGTTTATTGAGTGGTTTAGGAAGGAAGACTGGTTGTGGCTTGAGAATGATTTGTATTCTCTGCTCAAATGCATCCTTTGATTTGTTCTGTTAACAGGAGAGACTGCAGGCTCATGGAAACTTTTATTGAATATTGTATCATGTGCCTAGGACATAGGAAAAATAAAATATCCTAAATTCATTAAAGAGATACATTTGAAACATATTTTAGATGTAGATAACAGATTATTAAAATCAATTTTAGCAATTATGTGCATTAGGATATTAGATCTACAGGGTGGCATATCTTGGTATGTCCAGTTTTAACAACCTTGCCTGTCATTCCTCAGTTGCTACACACCTTTGTTGTTATTGTTTGTTTGTTTGTTTAAAGCAGTGTTTCTCATTGTTCTGAGACTTGGATAGTTTGCTAGGCTGGCTGGAATCACCTGAGTCTGTCTCCCCAGTGCTAGGATGACAAGTATTCACAAACGTGCCTGCTTTTTTTCCTATGGATTGTGGACGTTAGAACTCAGGTGTCAGGCTCACAAGCTATGTACGCAGTTTCTTCACTTAGCTATCACACGAGCAAAACTTTGTTAATGGATTGGTGGCAGAAGTTATATATGTATATATACATGACTATAAGTATGCCAGCTTAATGGAAGGATATATGAGTACACATTAATATATAAAACATTATTATAAAGTTTTGGCACTGCATAATTGTATTTCTGCTTTGAGGATTTTAGACTTGTGAATAAAGATTGTGGCTCTGTTAGAAAAAGTGACGTTTATTTCTTTTATAATACTTCCTCTCTAACTTTCATTTTCAGCTCAAATTATGATACCAGAGAAAACAAGATAATTTGAATATCAAGTGTAATAATAATCAATCCAATTGAAAATATTAAAAATTGTTAATTAAATTTTTCTTTTTCTTTAAATTATTTCTATGATAGGCTATATTTGCTCATAATTTGAGCAATTTGAAAAAAGCAATTTATATACATGTTTCATCTAGGGCTGTGTACTCAGTCTCTCCCCACCCTATATAGAAGAGATACTGGCATTGAGTAGTTGCTGGGAAAGGGAGAATCATACTTCATTGATGACGGGGCTAATGTAAGTGCTTGCCTATATACAATACCTATATACAAATAGGAAGTATTGATGGACTTAGTGGGATATCTAAGAAAAACAAGAAGTTGGAAGGGAGCAATACCTGGTGGGGGATTATGAGAAGTAGTGAAAGAAATAAATGTGGGTTAATTATTACTACATGTATTGTACAGATTATGAAATCCCCCCAAAAAGGAAAATTTAAATGCAATTTTATATTTATCCTACAAACTATTTGAGATTAAAGAATGATAGAGTCATAAGATCATGAAATATAAATAGGTAAGAAACACATGTAAAATTAAAAGTCATCAAATGCTTAACTAAGTAGGTCATATACAAACAATATCCAGAAATTACATTAATTAGAGCATTGTGAATTAGTCATTTGTTCATCAAAAACTTCCCCTAATCATTTGCCTTTCCCTTTATTCCTTTTACTGACTTTGTGTGTGCATAAATTAATATCCAATCTAAAGCTATTCATATTCTGCAAACAAGAAACTCAGAAGTAATGGAACTCTCCAATAAAGGACTTCATACAACGGAACCCTAAAGACATACCAACATTTCTCTCCAAATATTACATAATGCGATTTTTACAAATTTTGGTTTTAGATATTTCAGTCACAAGGTAAATGTATCATGGTCCTTGAGCATTTTTTTGTAATGCTTCAGTATCTACGTTTTTCTACTATAATGTAGCAAGGCAGATGACTCATCGACCTAGTTTATTTTAAACCATGTACCTGGCTGTGAGACCTGCATGTGTCCTTTAGCTTCTGGCTGATACTCACGTCCTGCTGGTCATCTGCAGCTGACACCCTGCAGTTATCACAGTTTGACAAGGTCACATTGGAGCGTGTTCTCTTTCTGGAGCTAATTCTACTCTCCTTTACCTCAAGGTACTACCATATGTACTCTACCAAGAAGAGAGATATTTCAGCTTCATCCTTGACTCTTCCTATTCTGTTTCCCCAGTCCTTCTATCTGCAATATCTGACAATTGATTTCATAACTCTTGTTGTTAGCATGGTATATGACATGGGTTGAATGTTAAGCATGAACACAAACTTATATTTCTATATTTACAATCCAAGTATTCTTGTATTGTAAATATTATAGGTGGAGATTGGAGAGATAACTCAGCTGCTAAGAATACATTGTGTTCTCCCAGAGAATCCAAATTTACTCATGTGTGAGGCAGCTCCAGTGGGTCTGATGCTCTCTTTCTACCTCCACAGGCATTATTCTCAAATGCACGAAGCCAAACGCATTAAACACAACTCAAACTAAAACTAAAATTTTCAAATAACAAATTATTGAAAAAACTCTATTAATAGTGTTGGTTACTCCTTGTTATGGATTCCTGTATTAGGTTTGCTAGTTTGCAGTGGAGGATCTCAGCATGAACTCTGGCATCGAGAGAATTCTGGACTTACAGAATGAATTGAGCTGTACTGTTCTCTCCTCTTCTGTTCTTTGGGTTTGTAAATCATTAATAAAACCTTTCAAAGAAAGTTTGATTGAACCCACCTCTGAAGCCATTAGAGACTAGGATTTTTCACCAGTTCCCTCCCTTATTACAAAGCTATCCAGACTCACTGTTTCTTCCTGAATACATTTTGAAAAACCGTTTCATTATAGACTATCTTGTATACCATCTGACTTTTGGCATATGGTTGTTGATAATGTGTCCTTGTAATTGCTTTTATTTCTTTAAATTTCAGTAATTTTAGACCTCTCTTGCTCTTGATTTTATTAAGGTCAATCTTTTATGCTTTTCTTTTTGGAAGGCTGGTTAAATAATACCAATTCTTAACCACCTAAATGATAGGTTCTTAATTTGGTTAATTTAATTGTTTTCTATTTTATTTGTGTGTGTGTGTGTGTGTGTGTGTGTGTGTGTGCACATGCATGCACAGTGTGTGTGAGTACTTGGGGAGGTCATAAGAGGATGTTGAACACCAAGAACTGGAATTGAAGATGGTTGTGAGCCATACAACATGAGTCCAGTGTTCGGTACTCCCTGCCCTTGAAGAGCAACAGTACTCTTCACCACTAAGCCATCTCTTTTTTTTTGTTTGTTTGTTTGTTTTTCGAGACAGGGTTTCTCTGTGTAGCTTTGTGCCTTTCCTGGGACTCACTTGGTAGCCCAGGCTGGCCTCGAACTCACAGAGATCTGCCTGGCTCTGCCTCCCAAGTGCTGGGATTAAAGGCGTGCACCACCACTGCCCGGCTAAGCCATCTCTTAAGTACCATTGATTTTTCTTGTTTTTTTAAAATTATATTCATTTCACTCTAATCTTCTACTGTATTTCTGTGACTCTTTTAATTATTGTTTCCTCTCTTTTTTTAATTTCTTAAGGTGAAAGATGACAAAACAGTTTCAAGGAATCCCATACTGATTATCACTAGAGCTGCCAAGCTGCCATGTGCCGGGGAGGTTTTCAACATACCACCACTACAACCGTGCAAACTATTGGTGGTGTTTGATACTTTCCTTTGAACAGAAGAGAAGAGCAGTGCTGTGACAGGAAATGTCTAGGAATCATTGAGGTGCCTGCACGCTGTGCAGAGGGCTTCTAGTATGAAGGTTTTGAGTTATCACTGGGATAGGGTGGGGTTTCAGTGACGCAGCTGGGTTTTGTTGTTGTTGTCTAGCCATCCTTGCTCCTGTAAGAAACCCCTCATCAATACCTGTTGTAGCCCACTAGGTTTCCTAGTGGCTGTACCCAGCAGGACTGCTAAGTGGTTGATTGGGCCACAGGCCTGAGTATCAGATGTGTGTAAGGGTCTGCACATGACTGCAATTAGCAAGGGGAAGGTTTTTGCTCCACTCTTTGACATTGTTATAAATAAACCTTTGGAATAAAGTTCTGGGTCAGTGGATAAGGATTCAGGCCCACCTGAGTCTATCCTGCGTGTGGTGATATTGTGTTCCCCAATATATTGTGCACCATAATAAACTTATCTGGGGTCAGAGAACAGAACTGTCACTAGATATAGAGGCCAGAAAATGGTGGCACACACAAACACACCTTTAATCCTAGCATTCTGAAGGCAGAGATCCATCTGGATCTTTGGGAGTTCAAAGCCACGCTGGAAACAGTCAGGCATGGTGACACATGCCTTTAAACCCAGGAAGTGATGGCAGGAAGCAGAAAGGTATATAAGGTGTGAGGACCAGGAACTAGAGCCTTGTTAAGCTTTTAGGCTTTTGAGCTGCAGTTCAGCTGAAATCCATTCGGATGAGGACTCAGAGGCTTTCATTCTGAGGAAATAAGATCATCTGAGGAACTGGCAAGGTGAGGTTGGGTGTGGCTTGTTCTGTTTCTCTGATCATTCAGTGTTCACCCCAATACCTGGCTCCGGGGTTTGTTTTTATTAATAAGACCTTTTAAGAATCGTGCTACACCTGTGTTTTCTCTCTGTTTCTCTTCCCTCTATTTGTAACTAAGTCTCTTGTTCCACATTCCTCAAGAGTCCCTGGAGTAAATAAATGTGGGGGCTGGTCCCCCCCAAATACCCCTGCAAGCAACCTCAACAAAAACTTAATGGTTCACTAAGTTGGGTTTGGCACAACCATTACTTTGATTTGCCATGAGTTCTTCTTCTGGGTTTAGTAGAATTCTGTGTTCCATCACCCCAGGAAAAGGATGTCACATGACAACTGCATACAACAATTCTAGAAGGTCAGAACAGAGGGTTTCAAGGTGATGAAGGTCATGACCATAGTGGCCACAAGAGTAAGAACATTTGTTGACACTCAGAGAGCTGTATATCTGAAAGTGTGTGTCTAAAGGTTAAGTACGTTACAATAAACTTGATTTTAAAAGTACAGAAGCGTTGGTGGCGCACGCCTTTAATCCCAGCACTGGGGAGGCAGAGCCAGGTGGATCTCTGTGAGTTCGAGGCCAGCCTGGACTACAGAGTGAGTTTCAGGAAAGGCGCAAAGCTACACAGAGAAACCCTGTATCGAAAAACCAATTAAAAAAAAAGTACAGAAGCTTATTCTAAAACATACACACTGCAGCAAGGAGCTGGAGAGATGTCTCTGTGTTTAATAACACTTGTTCCTCTTCCAGAGAGCTGGAGTTCCGGTTCCCAACACCCACATAATGTGACTCACAGCCTCCCGTAACTCCAACCTTGGTGGATCCTACATCTGTTTCTGGCCTTCACAGGCACCCACACACATGTGGAAAACACACACACACACACACACACACACACAGAGAGAGAGAGAGAGAGAGAGAGAGAGAGAGAGAGAGAGAGAGAGAGAGAGAGAGAGAGATCAAAAAGAAAAAGCCTGCTAAGAATCCTAGAAAACAAGACAGACTCACCTTCAGTTATGGGCTGACCTCCTTTATCTTTAAAGCTTCATCAACTTAATCTCATATCTTTAATCCTAGAGGACGCTTTGTGATATAAAATGTCTGGTTGCTTTTAGGTAACAAAAAGGTGGAAAAAGTGAGGATCAGTGTAACTTTTACTCCCATGCTACTGCTCCTCTCCTAGTTAAAAGACTAAGTGACTAAGTCTTCAAAAACAGTTGGTGGTTTTATTTTACTTTAGTTTTGAGATGATAATATAGTTACAATATGAATCTTTTCCCTTTCATCTCTTTAGCCCTTCAAATCTTCCCTTTCCCGTTCCCCTTCAAATTCATGAACTCTTTTTTCACTAATTGTTATTGCATGCATACATGTGTATCTATCCATCTATCTATCTATCTATCTATCTATCTATCTATCTATCTATCTATCTATCTATCTATCTATCTATCTCTATATCTATATTTAGAAATATGTGTATATACGTATTTCTAAATATATACACATATTTATATACATATATACATATACATATTTCTAAATATAACCTGTTCAGTCCATGAAGTGTTACTTGTATGTATGTTTTCAGGGCTGGTTGTTGGACACGTGACATCTTTTTTAAACCACTTATGTTTCACCCACACAAAAATTCAATTTTTCTTATACGAATAAAAAAAAAACAGACTTAATATCGGAAGGTTAGTCAATGAGGAAAGCAGGATGTTATCATTGACTTGCATTTTTCCCTTTCCCTTGTACCCTTTTCAATTCAAATAATATGTGATGCCCTGCTGCCATGCTCTATCTTCTCCGTGTTCGAACATCTGTCTTTTGCTTTCCTGTCCCTCAGGAGCTTCTCAGCATTCCCCCATCCCTCCTTTCTTGTTACTAAGGAAGACTACTGGAAAACTTCCTAACTAAATGTTTAGTCCTCCAACACACACACACATTTGCATTACTGCCTTATTTTTTATTCACTGTGTAGTTTCAGGATTGTATATCTAGTTGATGAGATTATTCATTTGATCAAACCTTCAGTGCCTGAGGAATTAAATTAAATTCCCTCTTAGCTGGTTAATTTCATTAATCCGCATAGAGCAGCTTAACAACTCATGATTTTTAGCCATGGAGAGTGTTTCCCAAGCATGCTGTGTGACTACATGTCCCTCTTTGTGATCATTATGCATGACGCACTTGCCTACTAAAGCATGGACCACACTTTTCTTTAGCTGGATCGCTTTCACTCTTTCTATACCGACTAGTCCCAGTAGCTTTCCCAGGAAGTCCTTTGGAAAATTCACATTAGACGAAGTGCTCTGTGGCCACTATAGCCTTTTAGAGGCGCTATTGCTATCTCTTGGTTTTTGACTGCATATTTTGTTCCACCCGGCGTTAGTTATCTACTGTTGTATAATCAGTAAACACCAATCCCTAACAGTTTAACAACACTACCTCTTTGTTTCAGGAATCCAAGACTACTCAGCTGGTCAACTTTGGCTTAAGGTGTGTCATAAGGTTATCCCTAGTCTATCCATCCAGAACTGTTGGAAGGAGGCTCTCCTGCCATGTGCCTGGCTGGTGGAAGACCTTGTGCTCTGAGTAACTGTTAGTTGAACACTCTATTTCTAGTCTGAAGGTTTCTCTATAGCAATACATGACACTTGCTTTACCGGAAGTAGCCAGTAACCAAGACATAAGTTACAGCCTTTTTATTATATAATTTTGAAATGGATAATCATCTGCTTTTATTATATTCTATTTCTTTTTGAGAGAATCAGTAATCCCAGCCTATAGACTCAGTGCAAGGGACCATATAAGGTGTAAATACCTGGATGGTTTTGGAAGTCATTAGACATTAATTCTCCTGAGTATCTTCTCTGGTAAAGAAACAGGACAGTATGTGTTTGACAAACACTTCTCATGGTGTCTGGTTGACAGTTTTGAGAGACTGGAACTCTTGTTACTCTCTGTAATTTCCTCCACTATCTTGAGTACACATGTCACAAAACATAAACTCAGTATTCTCTGATCTGAGCTAAACTGATCTCCCCTTATGGACTCTTCATTAACACCAGCTCTGTGATTCCCTATCCTTTCCCATGGTTTTGCTCATTCACTTTCATATAATCAA
The DNA here is from genome assembly GCA_902168325.1 of Peromyscus nudipes. Classification (NCBI taxonomy): domain Eukaryota; kingdom Metazoa; phylum Chordata; class Mammalia; order Rodentia; family Cricetidae; genus Peromyscus; species Peromyscus nudipes. The sequence continues at coordinate 282 of CABHPH010153023.1, read as the reverse complement.
AATGATTTCTTTATACTCTACGCCAAATCTGACTCAAATACAATTTCCATTCAATTTTCTATGCGATTCTACAGAACATGAATTCATGTGGGTTATTTGCACACACATCTCACATTTAGGTTCATGTTATTATTCTGTTGTCTTTTAGGTTTATTCCTACTTTTCTATATGTTTTCTCAAAATGAATGGTAGAATTGTAGATGGCAAAATATTCCTATAAACTTCTTCAGATGATTTGTAGTATACAGTGTAGCTTATGATTTTACCATAATGGAATTGCAA
>CABHPH010153022.1:0-10799 GCA_902168325.1 Peromyscus nudipes | reverse complement strand
ATGACATCCCATCCCCAGCAACATGGCATTTGTGGGGTGGATGTTTCCCCTTGATTCTGGTTTCCTATGTGTGAATAAGCCCTGAATTTGTCTAACCAGAAAACCAACAAGGCTGTCGTTGGATCTGATTGCCTTTTCTTCTCTCACAGCACCCTTTATGAGTACTGAGGAGGCTGAAGGAATCCATAGTCAACCAGAACCCCTGACATTCTCCACTCTATGATCAAGCCCTCCTCAGAACAAGACTGCTAGTTGTCAAATCACCAGTGAGGCAAATATCATCTTCCCTGCAGGTGGTCCCTCCCTCCAAATCTGATCCATGAGTCTGTTGACTCACTACTTATGGAGTAAAGAAACCATCAAGAAAATTATTGAGTTTCAAAAAAACCCACCAAGAATTATGCAGAAAAAGCTGACATCTACCTGCAAGTGTTCCCTGTGAAAGCCACAACAACATGGAGAGAGAATATGTTTCTGCTTGTAGTTACTCTGAAAGTTTATTGCTACCAACTTTTGTGAGCTGACTGAGTCCTCGGCCCTTCATATGTGGAGGGAGATATGTCAATGGAGACTGTGTTGATGTCATCCTGCTATCCAGACAGACCACACAAAGGAAGCATCATATTCTCACTCCAGTCCAGTGCTGGACCAACTCAATTTCATGCACATGTGATGATGAAGTGAATTGTTATGAGAAATGATTTAGGAAGGATGCCATCTGGAGCTTTCATGTCTTTGAATAGCAGATTCTCCCCATGTTCTTTTTTGTCTTAAATTGGCACACAGACACATGTTGGCTGACAGAATCATATAGTGGCCAACATAGCATAAGATCAACTTTGGCAATGGCCTAACCTAAGAGCCCCAAAGTGGCATGACTACACTTGTCTTGAAGAGGTTATTTCAATTCAGGATTGTCTTCCAACTTGTGTCCAAACCAGCCACAGGGTGTAGGACAGTGCACTAAATCTGCATGATGAGAATGCTTCTTAGTGTAAATAGTTTTGGTTTGTTTTTGAGTTTGCATGAATTTAGGTTTTGTTGTTCTTTGTTTGGTTTTGCTGTTTTGTTACTGTTTGGTTCTTTTGTTCTTTCTTTGATTTTATATTTTGCTAAGGCTATACACTGGATATATTACATGCCCCTTTAAGTCCCTATTAAGTCAAACTTCTGTAATTTCACAAATAAAAAAGTAATTTCCAACACAATATTTTTTTTATTCAATTTACATACCAACCACAGATCCACCTCTCAATCCTCCACCCCTCCCACCTACCCCTCCACCCCTCTATCCCTCCTCCAACAGAGTAAGCTCTCCCATGGTGGGCAGCTAAGCCTGGTACATTCTCTTCATTCTGAAAGTAGCTTTTATAGTCAGGTGTGGTGTCACCCTCCTGTAACCTTAGAACTCAACAGGCAGACATGGATCTCTGCAAGTTCTAGGAGGCTTAAGGTATATTGTGAGTTCCCAGCCAGACAGGCTTACAAACCAAGGTGGTGTCTTGGCTGTGAATCACGTGGCCTACTCCATGAATATCCACTTCATGATGGAAAAAGATCCATGTTGAACACCTGACTTCACATGTCTAACTACTCCAAAAAGGGGAGAATAGATACACACATGTTCATGAATGATCATTCATATCAGATTTTTGAGAAATACATCTATATTTTCTAATGCATCTCAGGAGATGAGAACATTCCTTACTAGTATAAAAGAAATGAGGAAACCTAGAGCTCTCTGCCTTTCTTTTCCTGAAATACACCATCAGTGACAGTGGCAGTACAGGGCCAGTAACCTTCTAAGACTATTGAGATGTAGTCTTTTAATGTGCTGTTGCCTTGCCTATTCATTGTGCATGGAATTCTTTTGAGATTCATTTACTTGTATTTATGTATATGGATATTTTCCTTGCTCTCTATGCACCACCAGGAAGCAGTTTGCACTGAAGCCAGAAAAGGCAATGGATTCCACATGGAACTAGAGCCACAGAAGATTGTTAACTGATCTCTGGGTCCTCTGGGAGAGCTACACATCCTCTTAAAGGATGAGTGATCTCTCCAGCCCCTGCACATGACTTTTGTCCTTCCAGTCTTTCTAGTGTAGACTGGATCACACCTAACCAAAGAGAGATATTTCTGGAGAATTGTAGGGACAGGACCATGAGGTAGGCATGGAGACTGCTTGGGATGCCAGGCATTCAAGCAGAGTGTTCCTGGGTTCAGCATCATCACTCAGCATCTCTTACTGTCAGAGTTGGAGCAGTTATGTCACCTCTCATCTAGATGACAATGCAGACGAGGCTCATCAGATGAAATGCAGACTTTTAAGACCCTCCTGGGGATGGAGATATTGTAAGATAGACCTGTGATGCACAAGCTAATCAGTGCTAAGTAGAAACTTCACATTTGCCTGGGTGGATGGAACCTGCAGCAAAAGCCACATGCCTCTGGTGGAGAGTGTGTCTCTGCAAGGCTTAAAAGGGAGAGGGATGGTTGATGCTACTCTTTTACCACAGTGGATACCACAGTGTATTGAGGAAAGGTTTCTTTCAGATGAGGGCTTTATTCTTCTGAAGTTCTCCTGGAATGGATCTGACCTGAGACTCATAGTTAGTCAGAGAGTTAATGTGTGAAGGAATTATTCTTGTAAGTTCCAGTCTCTTTCTCTCAAACCATAGCTTTTAAGATCTCTAAAGACAGAGAAGCAGGTGGTTCACTTCAGTTCCTCCCTTTCATGGGTCACTTTCTCATTCTGCACTGACTCTGACACAGTACCTGTAGACACACTGGAACTAGCTGAGACTTCATTCATCTTACACTACCAATCACCAATTTGTGGCATGTGTCTCCCTGTCCATCTTTCCATTATTGGTAAGGAGTCCATAGGGAAGAGGGTTGCAGCTGCTATCTTGTACCACAGTTGTGGAAGATCTTAATCCAGCATAATTATTGGTGTTGTGGCAAGCCCCACCTGCCACCACTTTCAGGGGACCAGGCTGAACCTTCATTGGACTGGACCAGTAGCTCATTCTTCAGTGAGTGGCACACAGATCTCCAGTGTAGCCTGAGAGCTTTTAGAGGCAGTGTATTAGGACAGAGACTGTCCCCTTCCTGACTTATCTGGGTGTCTTCATCTGTAAGTGAGGAAGGGTAGGTGGATCTGATGACCAAGTTTTATCCTGCATGAATTTTTCATCAATATGAAGGTCTGAAGCATCCAGGAAGTGACTTGGGCACCCCCACACTCCCTGAGTGCTTGTGGATAGTACCAGATTTCTTCTGGCTCTGACAGAAGAAGACTAAAGGCTCTGAAGCCAAGTTGCATCCTGTGCACCTGTGAATAAGCTCAAGGAAGAAATCTCTTGGGTCACCTTGTGCAGGGAAGCAAGGAAACCAGCATACTCCTGAGACACTCTCTTCCTATAAAGAATGGGGGAACTGACAGCCACAGAAGGGGAGAATCAAGTCAGGGCTTTCAGTACCTGCTAGGGCAGAGTCTCATTTGGTAGTCTTTTTCTGAGTATCTGTGTGTCACCTTTGACTGAGATGAGTAGTGTGTAGGGCAGGCATTGTCCCTTGGCTTCCAGGATTGGATATTCCTGAGATAGCTGACCTTGGCTAGCATGAACTGTCAGTGTTTTACAACATCTAAAAGGACACAGTTCACTTCATGTCATTCATTTGGTCTGGGTCCACCAAGTATACTTCTGAAGCCACAGTCCAGCATTCTGCAGACTGTGCAATCCAGGCTGAACACGTTACCAGATCTTCACTTCCTTGGCTGTCAGTAATTCAAAGGGTGAAGAGGGGCTCTGGTGCAGCTCTTAGGGCAAAATACCCTTTGACTGACATTCAGAAGTTCCAAAGGATACTTTCACAACACTGGCTGCATCTCCTTTCCTAAGCCATATGCATTGTCACAGGTGGCTCCAGATCAAGGAATTTGCATTTTATGTAGCTTTAGGTGAAGTACAATAGCAGTGACATACAACATACTCTCCCCATGACTGTGACATGTTTGATTTTCTCACTGAGAATGTCTTTACATCACCCTGATTAGCCTCTCACTAGCCAGTCATCTTTCCTCAAATTCAAGTGCATGAATAACATCTCTCTTCATGGGAGTGTTTGTTCTTATTGCCTGAGGGCTCACCTGGGGAGCTCCAGTACTTATCACCAGTCTGACCTGTCAATAGTTGATCACACCTTTGCTAACATCATGATGACTGTACTGTATTCTGCTGAAGCTTGTGGGGAAATTTTCATCATTACCTATGGGACTTATTATTGTTCTGACAGGACACCCAGAATGCCCCCACCACCCCCACACATTATAATAGCCCTGTGGATAATAGTCAGTGTGATTATTCATTACAGGAGACTGGCCTTTCCTCCTCATCATCCTAACCTAATTTCCTTGCAATCTTTATTTCTCATCTTATTGATTAAAACTCTTAAAGAAGGAAAATGGCATTTCCTGGGCTATTTTTGGAAAATGTGACTTCAACTCCCTACAGATAAATAGTGAAAAGGTTCTAATGAGGCAGAGAGAGATCTCTGGGTTTGTAAGGAGGAGGTGCTGAAGGGCATACCCTGTGTCTCTGGGAAGGCTCCTAATGGGTAACTACTGGTTAATTGGGGAATAGCTAGTTAGCAGGTAGATGAGGGCTGTTGGCAGTGACCCTAACGGTACCTTCCCTGGACATTCTAATGTACACTGGAGAGCACTTAGCAATCTCTTTGATGTCACCACTGTTGAGGCAACACCAACTGCCATTTAGGGCATTTGTACTGTGCCTCTGGGGTTCACAAAGACACGTTGGTGAGACTGAGAAAGCTACTTGGGAGAGAATGGACAGCCCAGAGAAGAGAGAGAGGCAGAAGGAAGCTGGCCATCTGTCTCAGGACAAACCATCGAGAAATAAATGTTCCAGGGGAAGGTGCAGTGAGTTTTGTGCAGGGGATGGGGAGCTTCCTGGACGAGGTAGGCCTTGAGCTGGGCCTTCCAGGAATGGGGCTCAGCAGCTGGGAGACTTGGGGAAACAATGGGTCTGTCCTGCTTCTCTAGGTTCATAAATAGCAGACACAGAGTGGAGGATTTCTGAGGGTTAGTTTGACAGAGATCCAGGAATTATCAATCTGCAACTACTGGCCTGAGAGTGCTCTAATTTTGTTATTGCTGGGAGTAGAGTCCGGTCAGCAAGTGGCACTAGATGACAGATAAAAGACCCATATCAGGAAAGGGTGTTGCTGAAATCACCCTCCATTGATTATTTTAGTTTCCATGGATATTGATGCTAATAACAGGTAGATTAACTCCCCTGGGTATCACCAACGTCTCGGCTTACTGGCAGTCAGGACAAATCTCTCCTACTCACATCCCCCAAGTAAACACACAGAAGCTTATATTAATTCAAACTGCTTGGCCATTACCTCAGGCCTACCACTGACTAGCTCTTACATTTAAACTCAGTCCATTTCTGGAGTCTATATTTTGTCACATGTTCTGTGGCTTTACCTGTATGTCATTACATGCTGCTCCCTGGATGGCAAGATGGCGCCTATTGACTCAGCCTTTGTCTTCCCAGAATTCTCCTCTCTGCTTATCCCACCTATACTTCCTGCCTGGCTACTGGCCAATCAACATTTTATTTATCAATAAGCAGAGCAACACATTTACATCATACAGAGTGATATCCACAGCACCAGCTTGAGGAGAGCTGACCTGTTCTTTCAAGGCTTTATAGGTTCCAAGCATTCCCTCTTCCTCAGGCGTTTACTTGGGACTTAGTGTAAATATTACAGCTTTGATGGGAATGGCTTCCCCAGCAGAAGTGTCATAACTCTGCCCTGTCAGGCAAGGTTTCTTCTGTGGAAATGTCACAGTTCTGCTCTGGTAGGGGAAGGTTTCACAATGCAAGTGTTACAACTCTACACTGGAAGTTATCCTAGCAATCAGGAGACAAGAAATACTACAAAGTCACACCATAAAACACTCCCAAGGTATTTATTGGGAGGGAAAAACCCAAGAGGGTGGCTGCCTCTGCCTGGGTGAGAAGTACCAGGGAACTGAGCAGAAGTCAGGCTGTGTGTGGGTTCTTGGGGATGGGGAGCTATCCAGTTTGGCATGGGATTTGTGGGACTTTTGTAGCCTGTTCTTTGGGAAAGCTCAGGGATTGGTGGGATTCTGTGCTCAGAGGTAGGTAGGATTTTGTGGCCTGATCTTGAGGCATGCTCAGAGATCGGTGATATTTTTTTTCCTGATCCTGGTGATAGACTTGAGATCAAGTCTTCTTTCCTTGGCCCTGGTCTCAGAGTCAAATCATGGTCAAGGAGTTCTTTCCTTGGCTTTTTTACCCTACACTTAGCATTACCTCTCCTGGTCCTATGACATTCAACTATGCAAGTTCACTTGAGTTTATCTACCTCTAGGAACTACTGGGAAGGCATCATCACAACTCTCCACTCTCACTGAGCAAGATGAGAAGATGAACAAGGCAGAGAAACTGACAATTTAGCTACAGAGGATAGCCTGTGAGAGGAATGAACTGCATGGTATCCTGACCCATTACACCAACAATGATTTGAACAGCAGGTAGTCATTATGCCCAGTTCTCTGTTGACTGTCTTGACACCACTGTGTCAAGCCCAGCTTTCCTCAGGGAAAGGAAGCTGAACTCCATGGTGTCCTCATCCCCACACTAATTTTCCTGAGTTTTTCTGAGAGGCAGAACTTGAAACCTGGGTAGGAGTGAGATGGGGACTCTGGCTGTTCTGCTTTATCCAAAAGGAAAGCAGAGACTGTGGCCTGAATCAAAGTCTGGGGAGAGGGTATCAGTGATCTCTCATCATGCATTTCAAGATGCCTTGATTGGAATTGGCTTGTGGGAGATGCTAGATGCTGTTAGTTTGTGGTGATTCTTTGTAGTTGACCAACAACTGACTGTGTAGTGATGGTTCTTGGTAGAGTGGTCTCATGGTAGGGATGATGGCTGTTAGGATAAGAAAGGAGGGGAATTATAGGAGAGACTGAAAAGGGAAAAGGAGAAATCAGAGGGTAACATGGTCAACACCATACTTTGAGAGGAAGAATTTATCCCACTCAGCTGGAAACATACAGATTCTCATGTACTAATCTAAGATTATGACACTAATTGGGAGAAGGAAGAGAAACTGAAACAAAAATGTTCTAAAACATCATAGTTAGCATAAACAGTTTCTAAATGTGAGGCAAATTCTTTCAAGGTTTTGATCTTGGAAATCTTGTTCTAGATTAGAGGTCTGATAACCTCAACAGTGTCATCTCTAGGCAAGTTCCTGAAGTATTAGGTGAATAAGCAAGGTGAGGTTGGGGACAAGGAGAGAGCAGGAAATGTTGATGAGCATGCTCCTTGAGCAAGTTCAGGCAAGTTCTACAGAGGTAGATAGTTTCCCCAAAAAGGGTTTGGTTGGGACACCAATTTGGAAAACCAGTGCATGTTCTCTAAAGTGCCTAAATAAAAGTGCTTCAACATAGCTCTAAATCTTAAATGATCAAAAGGTAAGAATTGGGGTAGCCTTATTGATGCTCAATGTCTTAGGGAGATGACTTAGGGAGGTGTTTTCAGGAGGAGTGGGGCTTTTCTGTTTTTGAGAGTGATAGCCAGAGTGTGGTGTGTCAACTGTTGATTATTTGGAAGACATAGACCAGATGGTTTTGAGAGGAGTAAGGAGCTCAAGTCTGGAGATAAATTCTTTAAAGAGAATTCTTGTGACTTCGGTATCCCTTTATGCTTTCTTTGGGAAGGCTTACTGATTTCTAGCCAGCCTGAATAGGTGCAATGAGGGTGAACGGGATTTGTGTTATGTTTACTTAGACATATGGATGATATCCATGCAGCAGTTCTGTCTAGGTAAGTGTGCCCCTCAGCTGATGAGTCAGTGAGGAAGAGGTGTCCTGAGATGTCCTTAAAGACTACCAGGCCTGCAACAGGGCAGGTTTTAGTAAGAATTTTTATCATTCTCAGGTTTGGGCAGAGGATGAGGGGAGTAAGGAGCTTGTGTCAAGGTTTATTGCTTATGTACAAGAATTTTGGTAGTCTGTTGAGGATTCCCTTTGCTTAAATGTCAGGAATGATGAACTCCCTTGGATGAACTCTAGTGTGTTTTGGGTAGCTGCACACTGCTTCTGTAGTTGAACAGATCTTGATGTTGGCAAATTATGCAATCATGCAATGCATGGATTATGTAGGACATAAGGCCCCTTACTTGGCTACTGAACTGCGCATGTGCAGTCATGTAAATGGAGGACTGGCCACGAATCCCAACAAGGCAGACATTGGAATTTAGGGTATTTGATCTGTGAATGGAAATGTTTGGATTTCTTAAGATGATCTGGAACCAGGTGAGTTTGTGGCTGGTAAGGTACTGATGTCATTATTATTGAGACAACTATAACTTGGTGGAATGTAAAGGTGCTGTTTACCCATATTCAGCTTGCTAACTTCATGAGTCAGTCCAGCAGTGGCTGCCATTCACTACACTAAGACAGTGTTTAGCAGCGTTGTCAGGAAGTTTAAAAAGCTCACACCGACAGGGAAATATTGAGTGTTAATGGGAAGTGTTCCAGGGGAGTGTATGGGTTGGAAACAGTAGGAATAGAGGAACGACCATCTCAGAACTGATAGTAGTTCTTGATGTAAGGATTATGTCCTTAATTACGTCACCAGCCTGCGATGGCGTCCCAGTCTAAAACGTGGACATACCCTCTCTGTGCCCTCTCTTTCCGCACTCTCTCCTCCCATATTCTCTTCCCTCCGTGTGGTCTCTCTGCCTCTCTGTCTCTCTCTTTCCCTCTTTCCCAATTAAGCTCTAGAAAGGTAACCATGGCTGGTGATTCTTCCACCACTGCAACATCCATCACATGGCCACTGCGGGCGGCGGCTAACCACGAGCGCCACTGCTTAACCAACATCTGGTGTGACTTGGATAGATCGAGGACCTGCTGCTGCTTGCTGCCTCCTCCCCCATCCAGCAAGACCGCGAGACCAAGAGCACATCCCTCGCCTCCGCTGGACCCCCACACAGTTACTACTACTGCTACAACCAGGATTCTTTACCACAGTGAGTCCATTGTTCTAGCGACTATAGTCTGAGCTATATTTTTTGCAATGGACACACATGAGGGGTTCAATGCTGTCTCATGTCCACCATGGACCAACTGCAGCACAGCCGCAGCAGCCCTTAGCATCCCTTGATGAAGAGGATAGCTAACTTGAGCTGATTCATAGATCTTTCTTCATTCCTCAGTGACACCTGAGATTGGAGTCTGATCCTGGTTTGTTATTTTAATTTTTTATTTTTCTCTTAGCTACAGCCATGGGACAAAGGGGCGGATACATTTACCACTTACATTGGCAGATAGGGGCAGGTACCATTAAATCTGGCCACATAACATTTTCGCAGAAACTTCTGCCAGCGAACGGGCAAATAAAAGAGTTACTTTATCCCCAAGCTTTCTGCTAAAGCTCTAAACCCTTCTCCCTCCCCATTTCTGCCTCTGCCACGTGCAACCTTTTCTGTCTGACTTCCCCTGGCAGTGGATGGGCTCAAATGGGTGGGCTTGGGCAGCTTCTACTACTCTAGCCCTAACTCACCTTAACTCCACCCACACATTCTCAAATGCCTTGAGAAGCACAGATGGGTCTGGTAGCGGCTAAGATCCATGCAAATAAGTTTACAATAGTCACATGGCTCTTAAGCCAAAAATCAGTTTATAGCCTCAGACAAGTCTTCCAAAAGGATTGCTTTATAGTGTGCCTCCTGGCAGATCTTCTAAAAGTTGTCCTTAATCCAACAATCATCAGGAAAAAAAAAAATTCAGGACAAAGAGTAAAATCCATCTCTTGTTCCCCAGACCTCCCCGACTAAAACTTAAGCATCTGAAGAGCAAGGCTTCTGATCCCACAGGCAAAAGAGTCATCTGTGGTATTTAAGGTGTGAAGGGAAGAGATAAAAGCCTGAAAACAAAATTGCCAAGTACTGGGACTTGCTGACTCCCAAAAGCTGTTGGGTCCCTGTTTTAAGTGAGGAAAAAGGCCACAAGCTAGCAAGGGCCCTGCCAGGCCATCAACAGCTTTGTTAAAAGTGCTGCCTATAAAGACAACCAGTCAGCTGACTGCCCCCAGGGACCAAGACGCATGGGTACATCAAGCTAAGACCTCCATCAGACCCCGGCTTGGCTACAGACATGACAGGGAAGCCAGAACACAGCGGGGGAAGCGATCTGTTTCTTTCCTTCTGGACATCAAAATCACTGACTCGGTCCTGGAAATTTTGGGATGTCACCTCTCCTTTCTCTATTGTTGGGTACAAAGGACAGCCTTACCTACCTCACCACTTTCAGAATTACTTAATGAAAAAAGATTTCCAGCTAAGATAAGAGCTCATTGTCTCACTGCAGATCTACTCTCTGTGTTCCTCACGTGCACACAGACAGGGCCCTGATCTTTGCCTTGTCCATAATTAAAAAAAAAAAAAGTTCTCATGCACCACAAGCTTTTCTCTTCCCAGGTCCCTCTTCTAAATCACTGTTCAGCTAATGGTACAGGACCACCACAGAACCGGAGTCCAGAGATCATCAAGTAAGAAACTGTAACAGCTAAATGGTATTTATACCCCCAGATCCAAAGTGTCTGGGTGCTACAAAAAAGACTTTAATGTAAACATCTATTACTGTGAGATGCTTTTAACAATTGATCACCTGTCTCCTGGATGCTGAACTAGTAAAGGAAACAGGTGCTTTAAAATAATCAGTC